>SNQJ01S0213081.1:8887-24605 GCA_010110895.2 Picea sitchensis | reverse complement strand
ATGGTGCAATGAAGGGGATGGGTGACACATGTACTCGGAGGATTTTATGAATTAAATTGTTTAAAAATAAATTAAATGGGAATTTGGGAAAGTAAAGGACTTTGAAACTCTATATAATGGAGGGAGGAGAAGGATGATGGATCTCTTCTGTTATGTGTAACATTACGCTGCAGAATTTTAGACTTGACTGACTTAGCTTGTGGGAGTTGGGATACCCATCTCGGTTAGAAGTGGTAGATCGGACTTGCGAGGCCAGATGGGAGCTAGTTGCTCTATATTTTAGTGTGTGTGGACCCTTTACAGCTACGGGGGATAAGGGGGAAGAAGAGTACCCCTAGCATTGGTTGGGAGGTACCAGTGAAGTCTCATCGGTTGGAAAGCAGGAGATGCACGAAGCGCGCAGGACTACAACTCAGAGCGGGTGACTTGGTATACAATACACTTCCTTTATTTCTACATGGTAGATTATTAGTATACTTTACGCTTTTAGTTCTGTATTTTTAATTGGGTAAAGAAAATGATTGACTTAGAATTTTAATTCATAACTGAATCTCCCCCATATCCTTAAGCTCGTTGTTGATTGATTCCCTTGGATTTCGACCCCTACATTTCATGACCGCCTATGGTTTATTGATTTTGTGATGATTTTTGCTTCTTACTTCACCCTCATTCCTAGCTCATCAGTCCTCTCTTGACCAGTCGGTCAGGAACCGGATCGAAAATCGTCACTTCCGTGTTAATATACTTATAGATCCTAATGCCCTACTTTTATGTGCGTGGATGATGAGCGAAGGATGTTTCCACCCAACCATCTAACCCTGTTGAATGTTCCTGGTTGAGTGAGTATTTCACCTTGCTGTGTTGATTACTTCTAAGGTGGTTTTTCTTTCCCCACAAATTGCTTATGATCCACTGCGTTGATCCCTGCGTTTAATACCCTTCTTGGAAGTTAGTTAAGGCTGAGTTTATAATGTATCTCTTGGAGATTTTTGTCTGTTTTTCCTTACTTTTGGTCTTCCATTACTCTAGGATTTCACTCTGCATTTCCTGTGATTCAATGGCATTTACTTTCTGCATTTTTTTCTTGTGTTAAACCTTCGCTCTTCTTGACTGTTGACAACATTCACCCGTGCAATTTAACCCATTGCTATAAACTTTACCCACAAAATTACTACCCAATTCAATTTTAATGTTAGAGAAGATTTATTCATTTAGAAACTGATGTCAGTTTTCAGTTACGATTGAATTATTTGTCTCCTATTTCTGAAGGTGTTTCCATTGTCGGATCTCTTGGCTCTGCATTTTTATTATTGATGCGTATCTATTGTTGATTATATTGCGTTGTGTTTTTCACCACTATATAAGACCATGATTTTACCATTGTCAGAGTGCAATCATTGCTTGATTAAGACTGCATCTCGTTTGATTTGGGGGAAAATTTTTCTTGGCGAATTTATATATCTGGCATATTTTTCTCCTTTAAGAATTTCTTGCACCTTACTAGTTAATGGGGGCGTATTGGTGGGATTTTTTTTATTTACCTTTATGACTGAATCGGAAGCTTGTCTTCGATAGCAACATCAGGTAGATGTTGATTTCTCACCTCCCCCATATCCTTTCGTGTGGCCACTTATTAGTACATAAAAGGAAGGACACTAAGAGACCGCTAGAGTTCGTTTGATTGGGAGGAGAAATTCCAATTTTTTATCGAAATAATTCACAGATGAAAAATCCAAAGAATTCTTGAAAGAAGAATTACCTGTGATGTGTCCATCACAGATTGCATGGTATTAGATTAACATAACTCGATGGACCATGTTTCGATTACTACAAACTTGAAAATCGAGAGGTTGTATCTCGTGTAGGAGGAACAAATGTTGTCGACTTTACAGAATGTGGAAGTTTGCAGTTTGCAAGCATGGGTGAGAAACAAATAGATGTCAGGGAATCCTGCTTCAGAGTTCTCATAAACATATATAGAACACTCATACATCTTCATGAATGTGCTTCACCTTTCTCAGATGATTGTGTATGACCTGAATTGATTTATCTACGCCAACCCTCTTGACCACGCTCCTCTCGATTAATAATGATTACGATTTCAATTCCAAATGGAGGGATGTGACTTCAGCCACTTTCACAAGTTGGTGATAGATTGAGATACTTATATAGCCTCTGGTTGCTTTGGGATAGTATTTTTCCCTGTACTAAGCATAACCAAGACAACGATTTATACATTTATCTTTAGTGTTATTCTGTTTTAGTTCACATAGCATACCATTCTTTTAGGAAGCTACTTCATACCCTTGAATGCCAGCTACTACCTTTGGACAACCTTATCATTAATAGATAGTCAATGATTTTAGATAGCCTCTTCAATAGTTAATCGGGAGCCTGTAGCATGTGATTGTTAGTCTTAGTTGTAATTTCACATTTTTTCACAGCTATTTTAGTCAGCGATGAGACACCTTTTATTTTCGTGCACAGCAATTCATGCCTTGGTCAGATAGCAGGGGCACTTTTAATGAATAGCTAATTATGTTATGGTTAAACCTGTTTTTACTCAACAGCTTAGTGATTAATTGATAAATTGTTAAACTTAATACTGTTCATATTGCTAGACTACGTTTTCGAAGTAAATCTTGTTATTAAGTGTTATAATTAAAATCATTATATATCGATATTGTTAATATGGTATATATTGGTATTTTTGTTTAATTAGATTCCCAAATTATTGATTAGTTGTAATTTAGAGATGCTGAATTAGATTGGTAATTAATGTAAAAGTTGATTGTAATTGATGTCTAATTTGTAATTTAGACTCGCTAAATTAGATTTGGATTTAATGTTAAGTTAGGTTTGTAAATCATTGACTAATTGTGAGTTAGACTGGATAAATTAGGATTGTAATTAGTGCTAATTTAGATCGGAATTATTGACTATATAGACTTGATTAATGGTTGGGGTTGTTGGCGAAGTAGTGTATTAGCTTGTGTTTTCTTCGATTAATGTCCTCCTACGTCTTGTCAACCTGTTATGTGGGGTGTAGGTGTAGTACTCTTGTCAGCAACTCGGCTCCTTGCGTGTTGGATTCAACTGGAGTCCTTGGTCCAGATAGGTTAGGTAGTGCGAGGGTTATCACCGCACCTATCACCTGGGAACGGATGAGGGGATCACGACGCACCCTATTGGATAGAGGCAAATGATAACGTGTTCAGAGCCAGTTCCTTCCATGTGAGTGTTATTGTTCATTGTAATTGATGTTGGCACTTGGTTGCAATGCATTAATGCATTTTGGTTTGTGCGTGGTAGAGGTTTCAAGTTATTGGTCATCGAGGCCATTGTGTCGGGACAATGGATGTTGTCCTTTAGCTTGTAGGCATTGTCATGTTTGTGTCGGGCGTTTCTATCTATTGATTTAAGCATGTTTCTCCCAGTTTTTTTTGTTCTAATCATGGAGTCATAGTTTTTTTTCGCCTATTTTGTGGGCGTGGGGCTCGTTGTCAGATGTGTTTTTTAGATTTAATCGTTGTTGTCTTCCTTTTTTTTTTAAAACATTGTGCGTTTAGCTTCGCTTGCAATCATAACGATTGGGGTTGTTACAATACAAGTGTGATAGTAGAAACTACAAGGAAACTTACATTTGAATAAGAACAAGAAATTGTTTCCCTTGTAGAACCCAAATCATTTTTATAATCCAACAAGAGTGAAGATTGGAGAAAAACAATGAATTATGAACTTTATTAAATTCACAAAAATCAGACCTCAAAACTTGTCCGAAGCCCTAAAGATAAAAATGTGGTAGGAACCAAGTAAATTTTCAAGAATAAGATTAATGAAAAAGGAAAAATCATAAAGGATAAGGCCATATTAGTATGCAATGGATATGCTCTGAAGTAATTGATTTTGAAGAAACGTTTTCCCCATTAGCTAGACTTGAAGCTATTAGAATGTTCTTGGCATTTACATGTTTCAAAAACTTTAAAGTATATCAAATGGATGTCAAATCATCATTCTTAAATGGAAACCATGAAGAAGAAGTTTATATATAACAACGTGAAGGGTTCATGTCAACAAAAAATGAATATTATGTATGTAAACTAAAAAAGGCTTTGTTGGTCTTAAACAAGATCCCAAAGCATGGTTCTGAAGGCTTGATGATTATCTACAACAAAAAGGATACAAGATAGGGACTACTAACAACAACCTATATATCAAAATTGAAGAACAAAATATAATTTTTGTTGTGGTATATGTGGATGATATCATTTTTGGAAGTAATTTGACTATAATAAAGAAAGGATTTGTTACACAAGTGCAGAAAGAATTTGAGATGTCTATGTTAGGTGAACTGAAATTTTTCTTGGGTTTACAAGTTTCACAATCAGACAAAGGCATATCCATATTAAATAAATGTCCTTATAGATCCTTATATCCAGTCTAACTAAATATATTAAATAAACTTTGAATAAATTCCAGATGGAATATTGCGAACCAATGAGCACTCTTATGATCACAGGATGCAAACAAAGTAAATATGTTGAATCATTAGAAGTATACCAGACCATGTATAGATCAATGATTTGTAGTCTATTATATACAACAACAACAATACCAGATATCATGCAAGTGGTAGGGGTAGTCAGAATATTTCAATCAAGTAAATGTTTTACTATGTTTCCATCAATTTCAAAGGGGGAGATTGTTGGAAGATCAATTGTCATTGATATCAACCATGGAAAAATTATATAGTAGAACGTGCAAGAGGAAAGAAAATATGAGGAGAAATAGCATTGCAATGATCGTGCCGAAGCCATATCACTTTTCATTGATGTCAGCCATGGAAAACGTATGTATAAGAATGCACTGTAGGAAACAAAATATCAAGAGAAATAGCGTTGCAGATATTGCACAAAAGCTAGAGTGTTGTGCAGATAGATGTGCTTTGTAAATTATCATGGAATCATGATCGTTCCCTTTTCAATTTTGGGCGAAATCTCCACTGTTGAATCAAGAAGAAATATGGATTGTTGGATATGTATAAGAATGCACTAGAGGAAACAAAATATCAATAGAAATAGCGTTGCAGAGATCGCACAGAAGCTAGAGTGTTGTGCAGATAGAGATCCTTTGTAAAGGATCATGGAATCTTGATCATTCTCTTTTCAATTTTGAGATAAATATTCATCGTTGAATCAAGAAGAAATATGTCTTGTTGGATCTATGAGCTATATCAACAAGGATTCTCTATCTCACCTTGAAATAAAAAACAATCTCAACCATTGGTTCGTTCCAATCACTGCCAATAGTTGGATCAAGTAGTGCCAATAGTTGGATCAAGTAGTGGAAGGATAATGTAARTTTCAGGACTCTARATGTAATGTTCCCCAAATTTACCAAAATAAATGATAAAATAAATAAATTCTTAGGAATTTAAATCTATTCTTTTCGGACAACTTAACATGAAAGAATTATAGTTACTGCATACAGGTACACCTCGTCAATAACTATATCACGAGATTTTGTCTTTACCAGTTATCAGTATGATACTCTGACTTTATGATCTTACTGACCTTCATCTACCCATAAGGGTCAGGGTAGCAATACTGTACCCTCAGATATTCTAAAGATTACTAATGGTTAGTAACCTACAAGACTTATACTATTGGCATCTCTTTTCATATAGTGTTACCAATTCCCATATTTAAAAGAATTATCCACATTATTTTAAGGCCTTTAAATTCATCTCCGCTGTATACATAACCCTTAGTATTGGTAAACAAGGGGGGTTATCAATGAGACAACCCCCTCACCCTTGAGTATGGTTGCAACTCATGACCTATAAGGTTTACGCACTTACACCCTTGTTAAAGGAACAATTCTTCAATCATATCACTTCAGGTTTAAAACAAAGGGATAATACATTACTTTTACATGATCAAGTACTAGTCTTGAGCACCTTGGTAGTGTTTTAACTTAATTGTTAACGACCTATTAACTGGTTATCCACCTGTCAGGAAATTGTTACACTTGCCTGACGAATCAGTTACTCCTATGAACTGAGAGGGCGACAGGTCTGCAAGGTAACACCGTCACCTGAACGTGAGGGGCGAATTGGAAAAGGACGTGAACCTACTTAACTGTACTTCACATCCTTCAATAAAAGGAGAAGAAGACGACACAAGAGTGTAGACAGGCTACCATTAAAGGTCGCAGTACCAAGAGTTATTTATCGGTCACTATGACCAATGTAGACATGCTACCTCTGCCATGTCACATGGTGTAGTACTAAAATGTAGTCTTCTATAAATCATTTCGAGTAGTTACCGAGACAAACCATTGTTATGTTTCCCTATGAATCAATTTGGGGTGTTTTACCCTACGCGATATCCATTATGTCTTGTCCTGAGTGTCGGTGGAGAATACCCCAGGCGTCTCGTGCCCCTACTGCATTGTACAGGTAAGAACCACCTCCGTTGACTTCTTGCACTTGTATGAGACTAGTTATATTTTTTCTTTATAGTTAGTTATCACAGTGTCTCATCCCTCCGGTCTTGGTTCAAGTTTTTCCAAAGGATTTAAGGGTCTGCGTCTCTCTAGTGTTTTCATAGTACCAAACCCCTCTGAAATCCATTTTCATTTTCATTTCATTCATGTCATTTGGTTGGCGACTTTCTTCCTCTTTGCGACGAAATCTCACTAGAGTATCTCCTGTGCTATGGATAGTTAAGTAGTGGCAACTTAGGGTTTCTTTTACCTTTCTTGTGAGGTAGGTGCTCACTGCTCCAGATTCCATTAGGCGGTTTTCTGGTTATCAAGTTTGGGAAGAGTTTCGAGAATAATAATAGGGTTCTTATCAACCAACAATACCTTAGTAGTTTTCTTGAGGTGTAACCTGGTATTTGATTGTTGAATGCTCACGACATACCTGACATTTACCACACCATGGATTAACGTTTATCAAGACTTCTCCTGAACAAACCCAATGTCAATATCCCTGTGCAACCCAAAGCTTTCCCTGTGAGGGTTCTATGTCCAGGTGAGGGATTTTCTCTTGTTGCTTCAACTTATTATTGGTTATATTCAACTGTATTCTTCGTAGATTCAGGATGGTTTAACTTGTACCCTTATGTTCGAGATAATGAAGTCATAGTTCAACTCTCTACATTGTGTGATGTTTCTTGGATGCTATGTAAGATTTTCTTAAGTTAGGGATTAATCCATAGTCCTGTTCGCGCTTTTACGAGGAGATAAAAGAAATTTTGATCCCCACTGTGTAATTGATTTAGGGAGAAAAATGACCATTAGTGAATTTCCACAATGTCCTAGGTCTTCCATTGGTATGATTATTTTTAAAAATAAGAGGGCAGAATTCCCTAGAACTGTCTGTAATTCAAAATTATACATTGACTGTGGAGTATGTTTCATACTGTGTGCTACTTATGGTTATGGTTTGTGATTGTTTCTTAGTTATGTCCTTTCTGAATTTATTAATTAGGTTGGATTTATATGATCAAATGATGGGACCCTTTTCCCTTAACTGTGAGGGTACCCATCAGACGATACTTGGTCCTCTCCACCCATTGGGTGCGTGGGTCAATACCTCACTGATATAAGGCGAGAGGATGATGTTGTTCCAACATCGCAAGCAAAGTGAAAACTTTACACTTATCTGCATTACTTCTTTGAAATCGTTTTGTTTGAGTGATTATACGGTATACCATCTTTGAATTCATTTAATGTCGACTTAAAGCCTAATTATAAATTTCTCCTAATTCCTTTATAGGCTTGTGCACATTTCGAAGTCTGCGGATCCTTTCAGACAGTCTCCCATGCAGGTACTCGGGTTTCATTTTACAACGTGATTTTTTAGGAAAAATGCACTCAAGTTCTATTGGAAGAAAGGGTTTGTCTTGGGGTAGAGGTATCATGGAAGTTTATACTAGATATCTGTAGCAACTACTTTACTGTACAATTCATTTTTTAAGAAAAACAATAAGGAAAAACCCCTATTGACAAGCGATTCTTATTTTGAACTTTATAATCATGGTAGTGCATAAGGTTGGTGACTCACTTGAGTAACTGTCCGTCCTTGGAAACTGTAGCAATTTTTCAAGCATTTGAACTGCAATAATTTTATCATGTACTATTGGCATAAAACATTACTATATTTATTTGCTCCAAGCCCGTGGGCATACAGACCTTCTATTTATTCTTATTAATAAAGTTTACCGGTGTCCTTTCAACCATGTGGTTACAATGGTTAAATCTAGACAGTCTTTGCACTATAAATTGTATCGAGAGAAATTCCTTTATAATTTTCTATGACATAATTAAGAACTATACACTGTTTTGCGAAGCCTAAAAAAAATGGAAGACTTGCTGGAATTACTCCTACTTTCCGAGTCTCTGTAAAAATTGTTATATGAATGATTTATATGTCGAATAGAACAATAATCCTGTACCAGCAGCTTATTCATATACAAATAATCATTTATATATATAATTTATACATATATAATCATTTGTATAGTTCATATATATATATATATATATATATATAATCATTCATATATATATATATATAGGTATATTCATTATGTCATTTCATATTAAGTATTGTTTGAGAAACTTGCTCTGTAGGATACGCTTGATTAGATGATACCACTCTTTGTATTTATCTATGACAGTATAGGAAGCTACTATCCCTTTAGTTGGTTTCCTATACTTCACCATCCCGTGCATATGATGTTCGAAGTTATACAGTATTGGTATTCTTAATTTAGATGCATTTCTTAACTTTTCCATATTACAATTCTATTGCTAGCTAAGATAAATAGAAAGTTTATTCAATGCAAGTACTTAACCTGTAAGGGTTTATCCTACAGTTTAATCTACTCCAACAGTAACCTAATCTATAGAATTCGATCAGATTTTAGTCCATAATCATACTTCTAACCAGGATAAAATAGATACCTTCCACTAGCTATCAAATCATATATCATTCTACCAAAGAAAGAATAGGATAACATATCTGAACAGTTGTCGGATAACAAAAGGGAACAACAGCGTTCCTCCCAACTGTATAGCAATTTTACTTGCCTGATTCACCCCCTAGACTGACAATGAATCCATGAGGGCGAACTTGGAAAAATCCTCCTCAGCAATGTCCTTCAACTCCAGTAGGTTGCTCTTGCCTCGCACTCAATCCGTAGTGTTCATAAGAACAAGAAAATCCATAGTCTCATTTCCCAGCATACTAGACAGTGTCTGCCTCCTCACATATGCTATATAATAAAACAATCCCTTTTTGCCTAGGTCCTTCTTCCCCCTTGGGAATTTTCATAGCTTTCTAAATCCCTGATTTTCAAGGGCTTCCAATGGCCAAATATCTGATTTTCTAACTTGTAACAATCATCCTAGAGGTAGTTCCAACATGTTCCCCACTCATGGAGTCATGGTCAGCTGATTTTTAACATAGTTGTTCCATTTGTCTCCTACAATTAATCTAAAATATTTTTTTTTCATACGAGTGTCATAGTTAAATAGTTAGTTGGGTCAAATCCAATCTATGTCCAACAGTTAGAATAATTTATTACAATTATCAAATTCAAAATTCGGAATTGCCATAAATGGCAAAATTTTTCCAAATTCAAATTTACTATAATTTTCCAACCAATTTCAAATTTCAAAAATACTTTATTTTTCGGGGATGTCACATCCTTTTCCCCTTCAATAAAACACTTTCCTCGGTGTTCTTTCTTTTCTTGGAACAGGATTGGATGAGATTTCCACAAATCTCCCTCCAACTCCCAAGTGGTCTCCTGAGGACTAAAGTTCTTTCATTGCACCTTTACGTGAGCGATGGCTGTGTTCTGAAGTATTATTTCTCTTCGGTCTAGAATGCGCAAGGGTTACACCTGGAACTCGCCTTCGGGTTCCACCTGCACCAATTTCCAATCAATCATATGAGTAGGGTCATCTACATACTTTTTCAACAAAGAAACATGAAATACATTATGAATTCTTAGATTAGCTGGGAGTGCAAGTTGGTATCCTACGAGTCCAATTCGAGCTAGTATCTCGAAGGGCCCACAAAAACTGGGTGCCATCTTATCACAGTTCCCTAACTTCAACGAACTTTTTCAGGCTTTGACCTTCAAATAAACATGGTCTCCCACTTGAAATTCCAAGTGTCTTCTTTTCTGATCTGCATAGCTCTTCTGCCTATCCTGTGCTTCTTTTAAGTTATGTTGTACCTTCCTTACCATGTTCTCCATTTCTTGGAGCATCTCTGGTCCAACCATGAGTCTGACAGTCAGGTTATCCCAACTAATTGGAGTCATACACTTTCTGTCATACAGTACCTCGAAAGGGCTTAACTTAGCTAAGGTTTGGTACACATTGTTATATGCAAATTCTACCAAGTTTATATAGTCCTCTTGTTTGTTTGGTTTTTTTCTTACGTACATGCGGAGCATATCCTATATGATTTGGTTTGTCCTTTCGGTCTTTCCATCCGTTTGTGGATGATAACTCGTACTGAAATTCAAATTAGTATTTAGCCCTGCAAACAATTCCTTCCAAAAATCGGATGTGAATTTTACGTCTCTATCTGAAATCACCATTTTAGGAATACCATATAGTCTAAAAATTTCTTTCATAAATATTTCAACAATGTTTATAGATTTAAAAGTAGACTTTATAGGAATAAAGTGTGTATACTTACATAGTTTATCGATCACCACCATGATAGAATCATTATGTTTCTAAGTTTTAGGCAAACCTGTTATAAAGTCCATTGATATGGTCTCCCATTTCCATTCTGGTACTGGTAATGGCTGTAATAGGCCAGTTGGATGCTAGTGTTCGACCTTAACTTGCTGACAATCTTGGCACTTAACCAAGTATTCTGTTGTTTCGCCCTTCATATTAGGCGAGTAAAATAGTTTTCTAAGTGATGTTATTGTTTTTTGTTATCCTGGATGGCCAGAATACGGTTTCTTATGCACTTCGTCCAAGATTATTAACTTTAACTCTATTGAATTGCGTATGCAAAGTCTGTTTTTAAATCATAATAGTCCCCTCTTGTCGATACTTAGATCTGGTTTATCTGATTTTGTGGTACTGTTTTGTAATTCTGCTCTTATCTTAGTGTAATTTTCGTCGTTAATACCTTTCGTCCTTATTCTTTGTTCCAGATCACTTTCTGCCTTGCTGATATTTATCTCAAATAACCCATGGACTCTTCTGCTTAAAGCGTCTGCTACGTTATTTTCCTTACCCTTGATGTGTCTGACCTCGAAGTCGAATTCGCTCAAAAATCCTAGCCATATTGCTTTTATTGCATTAAGCGTTTGTTGGCTAAACATATACTTTACACCACTATTATCCGTCAATAGTAGAAATGTTTTGCCCATTATGTAGTGTCGCCACATTTTAAAGGCGTGTATTACCGCTGCCAATTCTAAGTGACGAGTGACATAATTTCTCTCATGTTATTTTAATTTCCGGGACTCATAACAGATAACGTGTCCTTCCTGGGTTAAGACACCACCTAGTCCTTCTTTACTAGCATCAACACATATGGTGAAGCTTTATCTGGGTCTGCTACCTTCAATATGGGTGTAGTTGTCAATAATTCCTTCAGTTTGTTAACACTATCCTGACACTTCTTTGACCAGTTAAACTTGGTCCTTTTATTCTCTAGTGATGTAATAGGGTAGGCTATCTTGGAAAACCCTTCTATAAATTTGCGATACTGGTGATTCCCATGAATGAACGGATATCTGCTACATCCTTAGGTATCGACCATTCCATAATGGATTTTGTCTTCTCAAGGTCTATGACAATGCCTTCTGTTGAAATTACATGTCCTAGATATTGTATTTCCTTTTGATAAAAGTCGCACTTATCAAATTTGGCGTACATTTTGTGTTTCCTTAATGTTTTCAAAACTATTCTTAAATGTTCATCATGTTCTTCCTCCATTTTTTAATATACCATAATATCGTGGACAAATATTACTACGAACTTGTCTAAGTATTGACTGAAAATACTATTCATCAGACACATAAATGTGGCTAGTGCGTTAGTAAGTCGGAAAGGTATGACTACGAATTCGTAGTGTCCATATCTTGTTCGAAAAGTTGTTTTGTTTATATCCGCGTCTTGTATCCTCACTTGATGATAACCAGATCATAAATCCAACTTTGAAAAGATCTTGGCCCCACCTACTTGATCGAATAGATCATTTATCCTAGGTAAGGGGTACTTGTTCTTAATAGTCATTTTATTCAATTGTCTATAGTCGATACATAGTCTCAGAGTACCATCTTTCTTTTTCACAAAGAGGACTGGTGCTCCACATGGTGAAACACTGGGCCTGATATATGTTTTGTCCAACAATTCTTGCAGTTATATCTTTAGTTATGTCAATTAAGGTAAACTCATTCAGTAAGGTGCTTTCGAGATAAGGGTTGATCTAGGTAGTAAGTCTATGGAGAAGTCTATTTCTCTTCTAGGAGGTAATTCTAGTATCTCATCAACAAACATGTCTCTAAACTCACATAGGACAACAAATTCTTCTAACTTTGGCTTATCTTCTTTTTATAACAGATTCATTACTTGGATGGCATAGACTTGACATCATTTTCTCATACATTTCTTGAATTGCATCACTGAAATTTGTCTAACTGATACAATTTTTGGTATACCTTGGGCTGTTCTAGTGGTGCCATAATCGTCTTTATAGTTAAGTGTCTTTGCATAAAAATCTAGTACTGCATTGTGATTTTCCAACCAATCCATTCCGATAATCATATCATAAGACCCTAGTGGTAGGATGTTCATAATTGTGCTTATGTTTTGACCATCTAAGATGAACTCAAAATCAAAAATAAAGTCAACTACTTTCCTTTTGGTTCCTGTTGCTAGTTGTACCAGCCATGATTTTGCATGTTTCAGTTTCTTAAGTTTGTTTGACTCTACTACATCAGTAGTAATATAACTTAATGTAGTTCCAAGGTCAATTAAAACAGAAATTTGAGTGTTATTGATTTTACCTTTGATCTCTACCACAGAGGATTGGTGGTCAACTTGCCAACCATCTATGGCTGCATTTATCCGATGCAGGCTTCTGCCCACGTCACCCACCGTCGAGGCTTCCTGCAAATTATGAACAACGGTTCCGTTTGTTGAAATTAAACATGGACAGTTCCTCCTTAGATGAGGTCCTCCACATTCCCAACAATTTAATGGCTCGCAGGGGCTGCCCCAAACTTCTTCATTCCCAGATTTACCTGTTTACCATTGCCTTGTGTATTTGGATGCTTGGAGTGAAAATCCTTTCTTGGAAAGATCTTTGTTGCATTCCGATAAGGAGCTGGTTGGTATCCCTTCTTCTACTCATTCATTCGATCTTGTTTTTTGTCCTTCCAAGATTTGGGAAACTCTACCCGCTGTTTATACTGGTCGTAGCACATTTGTGCTTTCCTGAATACTTCACTCAAGGATTTGGGGTTTTCAAACTCGATTGTGTCCCTGTAGGACTATGGTAAACAACTTAAGAATCACTAGATTTTTACCTTATCCTCCCGGATGTACGGTACAAACCTTAGTAGTTCTAGAATTTTTTTTATAAGGTCCTCCGTCGTCATCTGTCCAAGTCGTAACTCGTAAAATTCTTTTGTTTTCCTTTCATAATAGCTTTCAGAAAGGTACTGTTTTTTGAAATACATCTTAAGGTCAGACCATTCCAACAGTTTCTCCTTTAGGCCTTTGGCCAATTTCAGGTCTTGCCACCAAATGTTGGCCTTCCTTTTCAGATTGTAGATGGCCATTTTGACCTTCATATTGTTGGAATAGTTGTAGATCTGGAAGTATTTTTTGATGTCCAATAACCATGCTTCGGCTTCTTCTCTTGTCCTGGATTCTCCATCAAAGGTAGTTGGTTTAATCTTTTTAAATACTCCTTCAAGGTGGTCTACTTGTTTTCTTTTCCTGTATGTTTTAATTTTGTCTTCAGCTGAAGGTGTTCCTTCAGATGAACTGTCTCATTTTTTTGTTTCGGGCCCGGATTTCTTGGAGGCCCTTTTTTTTCCCTCTTCGTCCTGGTTATCATCCTTTGGGATTTTCTTAGTCACTATACTGACCAGCAGGACTACATTTATCTCTTGATGTTCTTGTTGTGCTTTCTTTAATTTCTCATTGTCTTCTTTGAAAACTTGCAGCTCAATAATAAGATTCCTCATTGTTTCCGGTACTTTCATAGGAGAGCTTCTGTTACTATTCTTTCTTGGATCTCCATGAGGTCCATGTTCTTGATTTCCTTCCATTCTGATTTCGGCATCATCCTGAGCTGCCATAATTCACACAAAACAAAAATGTTTTTTGTTTGTAAGAAAAATGTTTATTAGTTTTGCATAGATCGTAATATATGTTAAATAATTAATGTGGCCCTATTCAAGTCCATTGTTGTAACCTTTTTCTCTGATAACATATGTAATGTTCCCCAAATTTACCAAAATAAAGGATAAAAAAATGAAAAAAAAATCTTAGGACTCTAAACCTCTTCTTTTCGGACAACTTAACACGGAAGAATTATAGTTATTGCATACAGGTACACGCCGTCAATAACTATATCACGATATTTTGTCTTTACCAGTTATCAATATGACATTCTAACTTTATAATCTTACTGATTTCCCTTCTAAATTATTTAACACTACATAAGAAAAATCTACCCATAAGGGTCACGGTAGCAATACTTAACAACAATTCACATCCTTCAATAAAAGGGAGGGGTGACTTGGAAAAGGGCGTGAACCTACTTAACTGCACTTCAAATCCTTCAATAAAAGGAGAAGAAGACGGGATAGGAGTGTCAAATTTCCTGTCAATCCATTAAAGGTCACAGTACCAGGAGTTATTTATCAGTCACTGTGACCAATGTAGACTGACCACCTCTGCCATGTCACATGGTGTAGTACTAAAATGCAATCTTCTCTAAACCATTTCAAGTATTTACCGAGACAGACCATTGTTATGTTTCCCTGTGAATCAATTTGGGGCATTTTACCCTATGCGATATCTCTTATTCCTCTCTATTATGAGAAAAGTGGTATGTCTCGTCCTAAGTGTCGGTGGAGAAAACCCTAGGCATCCCGTGCCCCTACTGCATTGTACAGGTAAGAATCACCTGCGTTCGCATCTTGCACTTGTATGAGACTAGTTATATTTTTTCTTTAAAGGTAGTTATCATAGTGTATTGTCCCTCCAGTCTTGGTTCAAGTTTTTCCAAAGGCTTTACGTGTCCGCGTCTCTCTAGTTTTCCACAGTATCGACCCCCTCTGAAATCTGTTTTCATTTTCATTTCATTCCTGTCATTTGGTTGGCGACTTTCTTCCTCTTTGTGACAGAATCTCACTAGAGTATCTCCTATGCTATGGATAGTTAAGTAGTGGTGACTTAGGGTTTCTTTTCCCTTTCCCATGAGGTAGGCATTCACTGCTCCAGATTCCATTAGGTGGTTTTCTGGTTATCAAGTTTGGGAAGGGTTTCGAGAATACTAACAGCGTTCTTATCAACCAACAATACCTTAGTAGCTTTTATGAGGTGTAACCTGGTATTTGATTTGTGAATGGTCACGACATACCCGACATTTACCACACCATGGATTAACTTTTATCAAGACTTCCCCTAAACAAACCCAATTTCA
>SNQJ01S0213080.1:1244-15763 GCA_010110895.2 Picea sitchensis | reverse complement strand
AGTATAGTCTGTAGTATTCTGTGTACAATTTTCAGATCCATACAACAAATATTTTGTGCGGGGAACACTTTACAAGTTTGATCTCTAAAATAAGCCAGAATTGAAAAAGGTATGTCGTTTTTGCTATAACTCCTTTTCTGAGAGGATCCAAGTAGTGAAACCTGGAGGAATTGCATAAAAGACATCGAAGAGCAGTGTGTACTACTTTCAAATATTTATTCATTGTAGGTACATAATTATGATTATTGCAAGGTAGGGTTGTTGACTAATCCAAAATTAGTCATGTGAGACTAAAGTAAAGTTTGATGAAAATGCTAGTCTCTTGTTGTTAAAGTTAAGGAAGGTTTGTAGGTATGTGATCATATACACCAAGTCTATTACAGAGTTACAAATCATATTTGATGATGAAATTGATGAGGGCTTTTGGTTAAGGTACATGTTGGGTACATGGTTGAGACAAGCAGTTGATGACTTGACACAGACATGAGGTGTATAGTTGATGATGTTGGTACATCTTGATGAGTCATAGTTTATGTGTATTTGATGCATGATTGGTAATTTTGGCCCTTGGTTATGAAATTTAGCTAAGATCAAGGAAGAAAAGGAAAAATACAAACCGTGCAGAAGACACAGTGACCATTACTAGGTCGAAGCGAGCAAAAGAGAAGAAAAGACAGAGCGAAGTAAAAGGAATAAAGTCGAAGGACGAGGAGATCGGGGATGACATATCAGCAAGGAAGAAAGATCGTGGAAAACTCAGGAAGAGGAAAAATCCATCGTTGGATTCTTTGGAGCACCGCGCGAGAAGGAAGGAAAGACAGGCTTGCGAAGCCCTGAAAATGCAGGTCAATTTGACCTAGGGTTTTAGACACCTAGGGTTTTGGTATCCAGGGTTTTGACACCTAGGTTTCGGCCTAAGGATGTCGGTGAGTGATTGTAATGTATAAATAGAGGTCAAGAAGACATGGGATGGGTTGTTGTTATTATTGTTGCTATTTCTAGTGTTATGATTGTTGTTGTGCGATCGAGTAAGTAATATTGAGCGAGAAATAAGTGTTGAGTACGAGAGCCTTAAGTATTGTAAGATATTTAGCTGGGTGTGAAGATCAACCCTCCAGCTGGGTGCACAGGGAGGGGAGAGATAGCGATGAGAAGAGAGAAGATATGCTAGCTAAGAGCGCAGACAAGAACTGTATGCTTCATCTTAATATATTATAAGCACAGTTTTGTGGATGTATCCCTAGAGAGAGAATGAACCACGTATATCTTGTGTTGTGTGTGTGATTGATGCTATGTTATTTTCCCTTTGATATACTGCTATTGCATTATTGTGTTAGGTCTGATAGATAGTCGTGTGGAGTAGATCTAAGTTGATAAGTGATATATGCATGTTGTATTGTTCTAGTATTAGATCCACTTGACAACTCCCTTGGTTGTAGACATCTCTGTCCTGCAACCCCCCATAGCTGCTTCGGGTGAGACTGCATCTGCTTCACAGGTGTTGCTGAAAGGGAAAGTAGTTAGGGCTTGTTGGTGTGCTCTTGGAGCTGAACCCTGGGTCTGCCCCTGTGCCAACAAGTACATATTTGGTACAATATGGTTGATGCACTCATTGATGGTACAGGTTGAGGTACAGGTTGGTGCATGGTTGATGCACTTTTTTATGGTACAGGTTATTACTGGTTGATTGGTTGTAGGTCAGTGGTACAGGTTGTTACAGTGGTATATCTCATAGTGATAGTGTTACAGTGGTTCCATCATTCTAATTCTACGTCATGGTGGTTGGACAGGGAAAGGAAAGGTGGTTGTAGCCACCTTCCGGTTGTAGCTGGAGAACATAGGGGGTTGTAGCCATAGAATAGGGGAGTTGGAGCTTCCCTCAGGTTGTAGCTTGAGAAACTAGGGGGTTGGAGCCTCCTTCCAATTGCAGCTAGAAAAAAAAGGAAGTTGGTGCTTCCAATGAATGTAATTATTAAATACATATAATAAAAAGCATTCTGTAGTTTTCTCCCACTTTGGGTTTCCACGTAAAAGAACCGGTGTATTGTGTTTGTGTATGATTGCTCATTTGTTCATTGTTTATTTACTCAGAAAATATTGGATGATAATGCTACATTGATTTACCACTTGCATTTTATGGTTAAAAGGGATTAATTTCTATATTACTTATTCACACCCCCCTCTCAGTAATCCAACAATTGGTATCGGAGTAGGTTCATTCAGGAAATAGTTTAACCACTGGAAGGAAATTATGGATTATTCTGAGAATGGAGTACCACTATTTAATTGTCATAATGGTTTAAATTATGAGTTATGGAGTGGAAGGACGAAAGTATTTTTACAGGCACATGGGTATTATATTTTTCTATCACTCGTTACAGGATATGATAGTTCAAAAAGGGAAAATATTGCAACCAAGAAGGAATTGAAGAAGAATAACAAAATGGCAATGGATTTCATTTGGGAAGGATTACCTAATCCGATAAGAGAAAAGGTTGGTAAATTTTCATTAGCCAAAGAACTTTGGGATAAGTTACATGAAATATACTCTTCACCCATCATAGATTCAGAAAATGTCAAAGAAAATGCAGATACAGATCAAGAAGAATCATGTTCACCATGTCAAACGGATTAAGAGTTGAAGAGTACATAATCCCCAAAGGTATGTTGTTTTTCTTTAATTGTGAAAAACACGGACATCTTGAAATAGAATTCCATGAAGGAAATGAGACAAAAAAACTAATTGAAAAGGAAGACAATTATGAAGAAGAATTGATTATTGCTTTAGATGAACTTAGAAAAGAAAGAGAAGAAAACAATTCACTCAAGAAATAGTTGATGAAACAAAAGGAAAGTGTTCACATTTTTGAAGAATCCCAATAGGTCATCGAGAAATTAAGAACTCAACTAGAAGAAGCTAGAAAGATTGAAGAAAATCTTGAATATCAAAAGCAGTATTTGGAAGCCAACATAGCAGCATAGAAGGAAGAAGCAAAAATGAGAGAGAAGATATTGACAGATCACCTTAAGGAAAGAACTAACAATCTAAACCAGCTTGAGGCAAAGTTTTTTCAAGAAGAGAAAGGACTTGAAGAAGAAATAATCACATTAAAAATCCAGCTTGAAGAAGCGAAAAGAACAGAAGAAGTCATGAAGTCTCAGATAATGAAGAAAGAAGAAGAGGTTGAGAATCTTGAAGAAGAAGTTGTCACATTGAGAAGTAAAATCGTCAAGCTCAACAAGAACATTGAAGAGACAAAAACATCCACATCAGTTAAAGAGAATGAAGAGAAGCACTCTAGGTTTCTAGAAAAGAAGAATGAAGAAAATAGAAAGAGTTATGCAGAAGTACTCAAAGGAAGGAATCATGGTCAACCAGAATATAAGAAAAATATTGAAGATACATCTTCAAGAAGACCATCCATATTCAAGACAAAAAGAAGATTCAATCATGATCATGATCAGTCAAGGAAGAAATTTAGAAGGACTACACCACAAAGAAGATCATTCACTCCTAGGGATGCAAATTTATTTTATGGTAATTGTTTTTATTGTACTAATTTTGGACATAAGGTTATAGATTGCAGGGATTATAAAATAAATTTTCAAGCAAGAAATGCCTATGTGGCCCCTTGTAACATTGAATGTTACAAATGTCATAACTATGGATACATAGCTAGTGATTGTAGAATCATGATCGATACTTCCATGAAAGAGAACATTGATATCAGATATAAGAAAGTATGGATAATAAAAAATGAAGAACAGGTGAAAAAAGACCAGGTCCCAGAGATGATAATAAAAATGAAGAACAGTGAAAAAGACCAGTCCCGTAGATTGCAAGGTTGGCAAAAGAGATGAAGAAAACCTATAGAGAAAAGAAAGATGTCAGATACAAAAAGGTTTAGAAAATAACCGAAAGAAAATAAGGAACAAAATATGAACATGTTTAAGAGGATTGTACTTTCAGGAATTGTAATCAAAGATGAATCCACATAGTAAGAAAGAAGTTAGAGATCATAGAGATGATGAATCACTAATGAAGATGATGATGAATACACTTCAGAAAATGAATTTTCGAGCCATCCTGCCCTAGAGACTCCCTAGATAATATGAATAATAGACAAGGGGAGTCCATTCGGTAGCTGAGACAGACCAAAGAAACATCCTTAGAGAAACTTGCAGAGTATGAGAAGACATATCCAGAGCAGCTTGTAGTCTAAAGGTAAGCAATGATATATTAATCACACTCAAGGATACCATAAAGTGATAAATGGGTCAGCATGACGATCCGAACAGGAAGGTCAGATTTAGTTATGCTATGCAAGCACCTCCACTTCCATTAAAAATAAACTTTACGACCCTGCTCTCGTGTTAAATATGCAAGATAAAAAATTATGGGTTAAGTTCATGCTTCTTTTAAGTGTTTATGTGTGAGGTCTTTGCAGTTAAATATGTTTTTTCTATAAATACAAATAAATAAAATAACTTGCAAAGAAATAATAAATCAAAGAAATCACCACAACAATAACAACATGATAAAGGAGTTCACTCCTCTCCTCAAGCAGACCTCCTTGGAGCCTCCCATCACGACCTGGCCTTCCTCGATCTCCACTTGTCAAAGATTCTTTTACAAGCAACTGCTCAACTCCAATGGAAAATGCATCGCACTCATTGGGATCATAATACAAAACCCCGAAATGACTAATAGAACTTTGAAACAAATCATGCCTATCCAGATATGACCTCTTCTACATGTGCCCTCAAGCTTCCCCGAAGCCGCTTGTAAACAACACTTGTAAAAGTCCTCAAAAGCCTCTGAAACCTGTCCCAATGTGTTCAGAGCATAACAATTAGCCAAAAATGACTATTCAGTCACAAAAAACAAACTTGGACTCACCAAAACATGACCTCAATCAATGAGGGCTTCAAACTCTCTGGAGCTCTCTGAAACTTCAATGGTTAAAAACCTACAAAAGAAGTCTTCAAATGGCTATAAAAATAGTGCCAATGGATTCAGAATGTCCAAAAACCCCTAGCTGGGATTTTACGACACCTCATTCGGCCAAAAAAAAAAGAAGATGGGCCTCCTGCCATTCTCTTCCTTCAAGCTTGTTGTCTTTGGTTCGCCAAAACGCACCTCTGGGCGTTCAACCAAGAACATGCTCCAAAACGCGTGCTTAAACCCAGCACACGCGCACAACCGCATAACCGTGCAAACTGTAGGACGGTTAACGAAACTAAAACCCCCAACCGCCAAGGTCGTGGTCATGTGGTCTTCCATAAGACCATGCGCTCAAACAAAAAGGGTTGAGTTTTTGAACCAATGGTTACATGCCACTTGTCGGGCGCATGTTTAAACCGTTTGAAAAACCAATTTCAAAATCCCGCGTGCACTTACGAAAGGTCATATGGTATTAATATAGGACCGGGGGCTAGACTCCAATAAATATGCGCACGCCAAACTCCGTTTACACAATAGTCGTGTGGTAAATACAATCGCGGGTCGGGGCTAAGCCCCGACCCAACCCCCCGCGCCAACATACAATAGTTTTAATTTAAATAAATTTAAATACACATGTATAATAAGGAACACCGTGCGGCGCGTTGGCAGGGCAGACTTTGCAAAGACTTGACCACGGTGAGGAGGTCTGGGGTTCGATCCCCACGGACTCCATATTATTTTGAACCAATAACCAATTCAACGGTGCCACGTGGTAGCCCATGACTAGGCCACGTGGCACCACGCCATTTGCCCAATAAATTCCACGTGTCGCAATGTGATTTTCCCAAATCTGCCAATGAGTGAAGGCCACGTCATCATATTCCACTTGGATGTACGACCTCTACCACATCAGCGTACGGTCATGCCACGTCAGCATCCGTACAGACTGTACGGACTGCATAGTGAGCGTCCCTTTTTTTACCTGTTTGATGATTCAAACAGATCGCGATATCTCTCGCTCCCGACGTCCGTTTGAACCCAAATGAGTTGTGTTGGGTTTGTGATGATGAGGGCTACGCTTCTGTTCGTTCTGAGGCAAATCTGAGAACGTTGATTTTTGAGCTAAAATTTGACCCCTGGTCCAAATTTTGATCACGCCTTCCCACTGAAAGGCTTTTGGACCCACAAAAGTTGATGATTATCTATCTAAGATTCAATAATCCTCTGCTTTCAAGTTCTATCAACTGATTCTACTTGAAAAGTCTTTTCGACAATCACCTGGATACCTTGACATGCCCTGCACTGCAACTGGCTATGTCCCTCAACCACTGTTCTCTGGCTGCTGCTGACCCACTGTTCTCTCTGTGCTTGGAAGACTGCCAACCTTCCCAATGAGAATCAAGTCCCTCTTGTGAACTGTTTGGCATCAAAACAATCAGCTCTCCAATGGCTGCAAAAACTTTCCTGCGACATCTTGTCACAAGCCAAGAAAACCATCAATCTTGAAAACAAATTTATACAAGACTAAAAATGATGCCAACAAAAAAAAAATTCTCTTCAAACAAACTGTCGCATCTTGTACTTCATCAAATCACATGGTGTTTTCCTGCATCTTAGTGTACTCAAAATCAACTTACAACCAAACAAACACCATCGACTAAACACAAGTCGAAAAACATGATCGACACAACATAGTCATCAAACAATCATCAACACCAATCGAGACTCATTTGAAACATATCAACCTTTCCAATTTGACAAGTCGACATACATGATACAAAATCATGTTACAATCATGAATCATTCATGATGAACCATCACCAGGTTCACTGCTTACACATACACAAAAACAAATGCATGTGCATGACTCTTCAACTCTCCTTCCAGTACAAACATAAGTACATAAACCCAAAACATGTGGGTACATAAGAGCTGAACATGAAAAAGATATATGGCTATAACAAATGAACATCATACCCATCTTTTACATCCTCCTGGCGAAGTTGTGCAACAACAAGAATGCCTTCACACAAATTGCATTCACATGCAAACTTGCATCATACAAGTTGTGATAAACTGCTGCAACTTGTCATACTCTCAAAATAAATGCACACATAAGGCTAAAAATTGCATTTACAACAGAAAATGCAAGCCTTACTTGCTCAAGAAATCCAACCATTTCTTACCAAGCCAACTCAACGGTGACTTCTTCTGCTGAAAATCGTCCTCTTGTGAATCATCTTGACTCACATCGATGATGGAATATCCTCTTCCATTCTTGCCAATTTCTTTATCCAACTGCTTCTTGTGCTGTGGATGAGTGGTTGGATGCATGTCCAACATTGGTCAATGAGATGACCCCGCTTCTGACAATGAGTGCAAATCTTTTGCATCCTCTTTTCACGTTGTCTTTGCTTGTAAAGTTTCCTGAAAGTGGCCAATATTTTCCAACATTTTGAAACATGATGGTTATATAAACCACAATATGTACATGGATTCTTTCTTCCATTTTTACATACAAATTTATCATGCTTAACATAATCAAAAGCAACTGAATGATAAGCAGAATTATACCTTGAACATTCACCTTTACCGCCTCTTTGAGGAGGTGAATTGGAAGAGTTACAAGCTCTCCTTTGAAGACCAACAACAGTGTTCTTGTCCTCATCATTGTCACAACTCTTTTGTTTCACACATTTGCATTCATCTTGAACACAAGCCTTGCATGCTAGAGGGATTGAACTTTCAACAAAAGTTCTTGAACTTTCACCTTTATAGCCTTCTTGAGGAAGTGAACTTGAAACAAAATTTATTCTTGGAACTTTTTCCCTTGTCTCCTCGACTTTGGAATTTGCTCCATCTCTTCGTTCATATCCAAGACCACGATACTTGGGTCTCTCTTCAACAACAATAAGCTCAACAATGCCTTGTGCATGCTTGCCCAAACCTCTACCTTCATAGCCCATTTTAAACAATAACTTGGACCCTATTCCTCTTGTGTGATTTTCAAAAACACCAAAACATTCATGTTGAGAGGAATTAGAAGATAAACTAACATTGCATACCTTATGCTCATGCATGTACTTGGTAAGGGTTTCCCTTGCCTCATGGAGATGAGTCTCCATCTCATGCAACTTTTCAAGAAGCTGGTCTTTCTCCTTCTTCATGGCCATCAACTGCTCTTCAAGGGAAATGCTCTCCTTTCCATCTTCACACATCTCTTTCATCACATCTCTCATGGTTAGAATTTCCTTCAACATCTCTTTGTCAAAGAACTTTGATTTTGAAGATATATGAGAACTATCAATGTTTGAAGCTTCCTCCATCCTTGCAAGATATCAAACTTCAACAAAAAACTTGCACAAATACCAATAGCTAAATCTCAAGCTATCAATGGCAAACACATGAGAAAAACAAACTATGATCTGATACCACCTGATCTGAAAATAGAAGGTTGACTTGTTATGCTATGCAAGCACCCTCTACTTCATTAAAAATAAACTTTACAGGACCTTGCTTCATGTGTTAAAATATGGAAGATAAAATTATGTGTTAAGTTCATGCTTCTTTTAAGTGTTTATGTGTGAGGTATTTGCAATATTAAATATGTTGTTTTCATAAATACAAAAACAAAAATAACTTGCAGCAAATAATAACCAGCAAACACTCACAACAATAACAACATGATAAAGGAGTTCATCCCTCTTCGGGCTACATCTCCTTGAGCCTCCATCAATGGACTTGGCTCTCTACGATTAATTTGTCAAAGATTCTTTTACAAGATGCTGCTCAACTCCAATGGAAAAACAAACTGTACCATTGGGACCAAAATACATAAAAAACCCCAAAAATGACTAATAGAACTCTGAAAATGGATCATGGCTCATCCGGGCATGACCTCTTCTACATGTGGCCTAAAGCTTCCCTTAGCTTCTCTTTGGAAAAAACACCTGTAAAAGTCCTCAAAAGCCTCTGAAACCTGTCCCAATGTGTTCAGAGCATAACAATTAGCCAAAAATGACTATTCAGTCACAGAAAACAAACTTGGACTCACCAAAACATGACCTCAATCAATGAGGGCTTCAAACTCCGTGGAGCTCTCTGAAACTTCAATGGTTAAAAACATGCAAAAGAAGTCTTCAAATGGATGTAAAAACAGTGCCAATGGATTCAGAACGTCCAAAAACCCCTAGCTGGGCTTTTACGACACCTCATTCGGCCAAAAAAAGAAGAAGATAGGCCTCCTGCCATTCTCTTCCTTCAAGCTTGTTGTCTCTGGTTCGCCAAAATGCACCTCTGGGCGTTCAACCAAGAACATGCTCCAAAATGCGTGCTTAAACCCAGCACATGCGCACAATCGCATAATCGTGCAAACTGTAGGACGATTAACGGAACTAAAACCCCCAACCGCCAAGGTCATGGTCATGTGGTCTTCCATAAGACCGTGCGCTCAAACAAAGAGGGCTGAGTTTTTGAACCAATGGTTACATGCCACTTGTCGGGCGCATGTTTAAACCGTATGAAAAACCAATTTCAAAATCCCACGCGCACTTATGAAAGGTAATATGGTATTAATATAGGACCGGGGGCTAGACTCCAATAAATATGCGCGCGCCAAACTCCGTTTACACAATAGTCATATGGTAAATACAACCGCGGGTCGGGGCTAAGCCCCGGCCCAACCCCCCGCGCCAACATATAATAGTTTTAATTTAGATAAATTTAAATACACATGTATAATAAGGAACACCATGCGGCGCGTTGGCAGGGCGGACTTTGCAAAGACTTGACCACGGTGGGGAGGTCCAGGGTTCGATCCCCACGGACTCCATATTATTTTGAACCAATAACCAATTCAACGGTGCCACATGGCAGCCCATGACTGGGCCACGTGGCACCACACCATTTGCCCAATAACTTCCATGTGTCGCAATGTGATTCGCCCAAATCTGCCAATGAGTGAAGGCCACATCATCATCTGCCACTTGGACGTACGATCTCTACCACGTCAGCGTACGATCATGCCACGTCAGCATCCGTACGGACTGCACAGTCAGCGTCCCTTTTTTTACCTGTTTGACGATTCAAACAGATCACGATATCTCTCGCTCCCGACGTCCGTTTGAACCCAAATGAGTTGCATTGGGTTCATGATGATGAGGGCTATGCTCCTGTTCGTTTTGAGGAAAATCCGAGAACGTTGAGTTTTGAGCTAAAATTTGACCCCTGGTCCAGATTTTGATCAACAGTTATGTAATAGAGTCTTGGACAGTATGGACAGAGATGGATTCGTAAGAACACTTAGAAGGTTTGGATAGATATATGATAATGGACGAGAGCATGGATTCATAGATTGGCTCAGAGAGTGGTTCAGAGACAAAGGAACATTATCATAATGGATGATAATTACATAGGAAACGACTTGAACAATGTTAATGGATTCCAAAGTGACAGATACTTTTTGGACTCATGTAGTGAATACAACATTTCACATTCAAAACAGATTAATGCTCATAAACAACAATGACAAAACTCCCTAGGATCTATGGAAAGGAATACCAACAAATGTGAAGCACTTCAGAGTATTTGGAAGCAAATGCTACATCAAAAGAGAAGATGGCAAAATGGGAAACTTTGACTCTCGTGTGGACAAAGGAGTACTTGTTGGTTACTGAAGTACAAGGAAAGCATACAAGTGTTACAATATGAGGTTGAACAAAGTTGTGGAAAGCATCAATGTAACAATTGATGAAACAAGTGGACGTGAATTAAAATAAGAAGAAAATGAGTCATTGGAATAGCTATACAAAGAATAAGCAAAAGATGAAGAAGAAGTAGAAGGGGAAGATGAAGAGGATCGGACAAAAACCTATACATCAAGGTAACTCAAGATGGTATTTTATTAATTGAAGTTTATGTTGATGATATTATTTTTGGAAGTACTGATGACAGGTTAAGCCATAAATTTGCAAAGGATGTGCATAATGAATTTGAAATGCCATTACTTGGAGAACTATCCTTCTTTCCTGGTCTTCAGATACGTCAAAGAAACAGAGGAATTTTTATTTCTCAAACTAAGTATATCATAGAATGCTAAAGAGGTTTGAAATGGAAGATTGAAAACCAGTTACCACTCCTATGCAAACCAGTTGCAAGTTGAGCAAAGATGATGATTCAAAGTCTATAGACCAGAGGAAATACATGTCAATGATTAGTAGCTTATAAATATATGTGACAACATCCAGACCATATGTAATGTAGGTAGGTGGATAGGTGGCACAATTTCAAGCAGAACCAAAGGAATCACATGTCTTAGTAGTGAAGAGGATTTTCAAATATATCAAAGGAACAAAAGAGTTTGGATTATGGTATCCAAAAGGAAAGGATCTATCACTTATTTCCTACATAGATGCAGATTGGGCAGGTTGCATTGATGACCGATGAAGCACTAGCGGAGAAACATTCTACTTGGGTGAGTGTTTAGTATCTTGGCTAAGCAAGAAACAATCATCAATATCTTTATCTACATCTGAAGCAAAGAATATTTCACCAACATGATGTTGTACTCAGATTCTATGGATGAAACAAACTTTTACAGATATACAGGTTGAGTATGATGAGCCCATTCCAATCTATTGTGATAATACAAGCGCCATCAGTATCTCAAAGAACCCATTGATGTAATCCAAGATGAAGCACATTCCAATAAAGTATCACTTTCTACGGGAACAAGTTGCAGAGAAGAACAACATAGTTGAATATTTGGGCACAAAAGAACAAGTGGAAAACATATTTACAAATCCGCTTCCAAGGGAAGCATTTGAATATCTTTTCCAGAGACTTGGAGTAATTTCTACTCCAAAATGAATTCTTTTGAATGCTTATCTCATATGTCTTAGATTTACATGAGGAAGCACCACAAAGAGGAAATTTCAGGTTGGGATATCAGTTTTAGGGACAGTTCAGTTAGGGGGAGCAGCCTCGTATGGAAAGATACATTTTCCATTGATGACAAAGGGGGGGGGAGATTTATCATATGCAAAGGTAAATGCTTGGAGAACGAGCATAGAGGCATGGTTCCAGGGGGAGCGATGGTCACAGGGGGAACATGAGTGATATGACTTCAGTATTTCATTTGAGTGTTTTCATCAATGCCAAAGGGAGAGATTTTTGATTAATTGGGTTGGTTTTCATTGATGTCAACCCTTGAAGAAAGTCTGGTAGCGAATTTTGGTAGCACAAAGGTGTGGGTAATGGACCCAAGTTTGTTTGATGGATAATGGTATGAGTTTTGATATATTTTTAGGTAATACTATTCTATATGGATAGTACATGTCATGCCATTTTCGGTGGTAAGTGGAACATCACATAACTCCTCATAGTTAGAGATTTATGGCCATGTGAAGTTGGAGAACCCTCATGAGTCATCTAGAAGCCCCAAAATGTCAAAGTGGTCAAAGTGGTTGCAAAGAAGAAATTATTTAAATAATAAAGTGAAGTGATGAGTGTACTATAAGTCAAAGTGGATACAAAAGAAATTATTTAAATAATAAAGTTAATGGATAAATTACTAAGTGGACAAGTGGTTAGAAGTGGGTTAACCCTAAAATAAGGAAAGTGGGTTAAGATGGTTAGAAGGTAATTTAAATAATAAAGTGAAGTGATGAGTGTACTATAAGTCAAAGTGGATATAAAAGAAATTATTTAAATAATAAAGTTAATGGAGAAATTACTAAGTGGACTAGTGGTTAGAAGTGGGTTAGCCCTAAAATAAGGAAAGTGGGTTAAGATGGTTAAAAGGTAACCCCTTGAGGAAGCTACATGAAAGTATAAATAAGAGTCAAGGCTCTCTCATTTTAATCACACTTGAGCATATTGAATATCTAAAAGTGACTGAGGTAACCAAAGGATCTCTAAGTCGAATTTCAAAGGGAAGGTGAAGTAAAGAAGGAATAAATTCAAGGGAGGATAAATTATTTTGATGATGCTTTCTAAGATATGTTACTTATAGGTCATCTCACCATTTTCGCAATAATTTTTTTTTCTAGAATGATTCAGACCGTCAAATTGAGAGGAATTTGAGGAAACATATCCAAGTAGATGTAATACAAATTTCAGCTTGTGGGTTGTTGTATTTGTGGAGTTAGACTCCGTGAAAAATAGGGTTTGTGGCTAGTCCTAAAACTAGTCTAAAACATGTGTTTCGGGTAAAACTGTCATAACTTCTTTATAACAGATCCAAACTCGGTAAGAAAAAATTTATTGGTTAGAGTACATTATGTAGTATCTTTTGTACAATTTTTAGATCTATACAACAAATATTACGTGTGGGGCACGCTCTACAAGTTTGCTCTCTAGAATAAGCCAGAATTCAATAAGGTGTGTCATTTTTGCTATAACTCATTTTCTGAGAGGATACAAGTAGTGAAACTTGGAGGAATTGAATAAAATACATTGAAGAACATTGTGTAATATTTTTAGAACTTTATTCATTACAAGTACATAGTTATGATTATTGCAAGTTAGGGTTGTCGACTAATCCAAAATTAGTCATGTGAGACTAAAGTAAAGTTTGATGAAAATGCTAGTCTCTTGTTGTTAAAGTTAAGGAAGGTTTGCAAGTATGTGATCATATACACCAGGTCTATTACAGAGTTACAAATCATATTTGGATGATGAAATTGATGAGGGATTTTGGTTGAGGTACATGTTGGGTACATGGTTGAGACAAGTAGTTGATGAGTTGGCACATACATGGGGTGTATAGTTTATGATGTTGGTACATCTTGATAAATCATAGTTTATGTGTATTTGATGCATGATTGGTACATATTTGGTGCATGGTTTATGCACTCGTTGATGGTACAGGTTGAGTTACAAGTTGGTGCATGGTTGATGCACTTGTTTACGGTACATGTTGATTGCAAGTTGTTTGGTACAGGTTAGTTTCTTGGTACAGGTTGGTTGGTTGCAAGTTAGTGGTATAGGTTTTTGCAATGGTATTTATCACAATGATAGTGTGACATTGATTCCATCATTATACTTCTACGTCGGGGTGGTTGGATGGGGCAAGGAAAGGTGGTTGTAGCCACTTTCTGGTTGTAGTCGGAGAACATAGGGGGTTGTAGCCTCCTTTTGGTTGTAGCCAAAGAATAGGGGAGTTGGAACTTCCATAAGGTTGTATCCTGAGAAACTAGGGGGTTGGAGCCTCCTTCCAGTTGTGTTATCGGACTAATCGATAGGTGCAGACACTAACTGATCTCCCTAGATCCACCTAGATCTAGAACAAAACACACCAGAACATTACGCTTTCCTTAAGTTTTAGATATTGAATTTACTAACTAAAGAGGGATGAGTGAAATACTGTTTAAACGTCACTTCCTCTCACCATCGCCATCCTAGCTCCATTCCAACGTTCATACAATGATGATCCTACAAAAGAATGAAACCAACCAAAGTGATAGCAATAGCATAAACTCAATATAAACCTATGTATGTGATCAAGGAATCATACAATAAAACACAACAAGCTTTATAGGAAAGAATCATATTACTGTATCATATTAAATGTGAA
>SNQJ01S0213073.1:0-10542 GCA_010110895.2 Picea sitchensis | reverse complement strand
CCCAGTCCTCCCCAGGAGGCAACATCATGTTAGGATCATGTCGGTAGACCATACCAGCGTATGGATAACTCAATATCACATGTGGCATCTGTCACCATATGCATGCCACTGTGGTCATAAAGTAATGGCCAACCTCTCCACCCTCATGCTGAGTCGTCACATGGGCCCACCGCATTAGTCGTGGCTCTCGTGGCCCCACAAGCTCCAAAAAAATTCTAGAACACAATAAGGGCACCCTCTCTAGAAACTAAGCCATCAAAATCAACCCAAAGGAGAAGTCACCGGATTTTGATATCTGACACCGATCAACCTGCCCCAACATCCCTGTGTGCAACATCAAACCCAGGAAAAATGGTCCCCATCAATGACCCGCTCCATGATCCTAGACTGAACTCCAGTGATCCGCTAAGTCCCCAAGGATCCATAGATCCTCACCACCATAGTAGCGATGCACTCTGCCAGGAGGTCTTCAATCGCCTCAATTAAGATGACCGAACCCGACATTGGGTGTGGCCCCGTGTAGTGGCAAGCCACAAAGTCACCCACTCTCTCATCCTCCGACAGCTGGGGGTCCATAGGAAGGGTCATCCCACAAAATGGGAGCCCCGTCAACAAGTAGACATCCTCGACAACCGAGAATTTCAGTTGTTGTCCTGTCATGACGAAGCACTGTAGATCATTTCTCCACATAGCAGTAATATACTGGAGTAGTAAATCTTTCCATTGTATCAGAGGGCAGTCAAAGAAATTGAGAAACCCATAGGCTGTCAAGTGTCTCCGAATGCCCAACTGTTATCTCACCGCCTCCCGTAGATGGTCCTAATATCGCTCTCTCTAATGCACTGGGATCATGGTCTCTAGAGTATGTTGATCACCTACATCCACACATAAACACTTGGTCAACATCATCATCCATAAAAAGCATAAAAAATTCAAAAATTTTAAAACCCTTAGCCTTTCCTCTAGTGTGCGGCTTTCACCCAAACAGGTGCGCACGTATGCGCATCTTTTGTTTGCACAATTGTGCACTCATGCGTAGCTGTCAGAACAAAATTCGCACATCAATTTTCATCTATCACCTATATAGGTGTGCAGATATGCGCACCTATTCTCTTCACAATTGTGCACTAATGCACAATTGTCTAAGAAACAACTGTGTATCGTGCGCAACTATCAATCAAACAAGCACGCATCCTATGCGTGCTTGTTTTTCCCTCCCTTGTGCCCACATGCATGGTTGTGTCAAGAAAAACCACACACTATGCATGGGAAAAGGGATTATACCCGCACACATGCACATGGGTATTCCTCCTTTTCCCATGCACTGGTGGGACCCTACCTAAAAATCACCCCTGTACGGCCCTCCGTGTAGCCCCTACCTACATTCTACCCAATTCACATAATGTAGGAGGATAGGATTACTAACTTGTCTCTCACTACTCCCGGATCTGTCGACTCGCACTCCCTTAATCTCCAAAATATCCTCAGAATACTCTCATCAATTCAGCAACAAGGGAGGGTACATATGAGGTGGCATTGTTGTCCCACCAGCCATATATAGTCCCTTTTTCCAAAATTCCACACTCTGTTACAGGAGCCTAGAACCTCTGTTTTTTGATCTGTTCTCAGCTACGAGATCCTGGTCCCGCCATCTACACCTTCACATTTTGTGAGCCATCATCGAAACTTGGCCCCAGAGGAGCATTTTTCTCACATCACGTTTAGGTACGTACGCTCATGTTCAAATTTTATCAAATAATTTTTATATGTTCTTTATCATCAAATATTGTTCACGTCGGGTATTTGGTTCTCATGTGTGTAGGTACTTGTTCCGCAAGCGACACAACCCCTTCAGGTATATGTTCGACACTGGCATGTAATCCTTCCCTCTAAAAATCAATTCCATCTCCCAGTCATACCCTATGACATTTACTTTTAGGGTCCTTACATCCATATTTGCAGTACCTTTACCTCTACTACATTTGGGTACTGTCACCCGATAGCACTTTCCCCTACATGAGTTGCCCCATTCATAGTTCCCTTTGGAAACTTGCCAATCATGCTGATTTCACCCCCTAGGGATGGGAGTCTCGATAGTCTTATGCACTTTCGAGAATCAACCCAATACTTCTTCTCCTCGTATTGGTATATTTTCTAATGGACTCCTAGGTCATATCATCTCGGTTCTACTAAGTTCACCTCCACAATATCATTATCCCTCCATATCATCCACCATCAGTTTCCCCATCTACATATTATTCCCCATCAATTTACCTAATATAGAAACCCACCCATGGGGCCTCCACCCTCCACCAGTTCTCTTTCACAACTTACTCCCTCACAAGCTAAGCCATCCTTCATTGGGGAACCCATTTCTATATCCATATAGTCAACCCAAATTATTCTTTATTTATTTGGTAATTCTAAAAATCCTTTGGATTCAACATTTACTTAGTTTTTTCGTCGTCACCCTTGTTGGCCTTCTTTTTTTCCTTGCAAAGTAACCCATGCCGCCCTTGGTTGTGGAATCCACTCTCTTTTGACACCGACATTTTTCACAAACCTCGAGTATCCCAAGCCCATGTACCCATGATCTCTGAGTTTGTTCACTTTGTTAGCCTTTGGCATAGTTGAACCCAGTATCTAGTTGTCCCCCTGACACTATATCCAGTTTTACAGTTGTTTCCACTCATCCTTCAAAATATTCCCCAACCAAGGGAAACCTTGTGTCTCACCGAATCTTGACTTCATTTATGTTACCCATCAATACCTGATATCATATATTCCTCAGTGGATTTCATGAAGCCCTTTTCTTCTTGGAGTCGCATCTCCCTTTCTGTAGACATCAACACAGTTTCCAGAAGGGTGGTAGCATCTTGACTCTCATTACCTATACAATGAGGAGTCTTGGATGACACATAGAGAGTCATCATTGATCTCTGATTCTATTGACCCCCATAACATTCGACTTCAACAAAATCTCATGTTATGGTGGATCTTACTATGAGACTATTGTAGTTATTTCATACCAACTGAAGACCTTTGAATTCGTTAGGCCATCAATGCCTACAAGTCATCGAAAATTCTTACAACTGTCCTTGCCTCACTTCAGAGTCCATTCACTATTTAGAACTATCATCTGTCATTATCAACCACCCCCGAGGGTGTTGCAGTTATCTACATCAACATACACCGTCAGTTACAGTCTCACATTTTGGTTACAGACATGAGCATGGGGTATGCCCCCCTCGTTTGTACACATATTTTCTTTTTTATACCTAGAGAAAGGTTTGGGTCCCACAGTTTTCCCTCTCCGTCCGACGGATCGCTCTTGTAGTTCCTCTTAGCACTCTTCATTACAATGGAACTCTCAGTAAAAGAAACATTGATGTATTTCAAATATATGTATGCTCCTAAAATCACACATCATGGGGCATCTGTTATCATTGAAATTATGTCCACAACATTACATGCAAATGGTTAAGGAAACACAACAATGACAACAACCATTAGTTCACCTACAATACTGAAATGCATTCAAAAGGAAAAAAACTATACAATTGGGTAAACAATTGACATGTGCAAATTCACTAAAGGAATCGTGCGCATAGTGTGTAGTGTGCGCAGGACAACAAAGCCTTCACCGCACACAATGCACCAAGTGTGTGACTATGTACAATAAAAGCCATGAAATTCTATGAACGATGCATTTATGGATCTAGTTAGCCCCTCAAACACTTATGGACCAGCTCCCAACACGATTTGACCCTCATATCTGAGCGAAATTTAAATGAGAGGTTGGTCAAGGACTAGAGGGTGCCCTAAAAGGCCCCTTGTTCACACCAATAACCAATTACATTTTTCCTAGAATAAATGTTATAAATAAGAGCCATGGGTGCACTAAGAAACCAATATCTTCATTGTATTGTTATGGTGCAATAATTCTCCCTTGAGAATCCTCTTTCTCTTTGGAGCCTTCAAGCATCATTGCAATAGGCCATTCCACTCATCTCTTGAGGGAATAGGCATTGATTTTCTTCACCATTTTCTTCCATTGTATGAATATCTCTCCATTAGGGAACTCAAGATCGCTCCCAAGGAGGAAGAGGGGACTCATAAGTCCTAATTTTTCTCTATGGTTTTTTTCCTACTAATCTATTGATCCATTGGTAGCATTATTTTCGTCATTGGTTGATTTTCATGGTTCTAAGTTTCTCATGCTTTCTAACTTTTATTTCTTAGTTTTTTTTATTTTATTTCTTTGTTTATTACATGTGTTTGGCTTGTTTAACCCCCTCACAAACTTATGTCTTGTCTAGCAGGCTCATCTAGGCATGCAAGTGTTATTTTTTTTCTCACCCAAGTGACAAAACCAACACAACAATGGAGATTACATTGATCGGATGAGAAGGTAGAGAAAAGCTCACTTGGAGCGTTAATGGCACTCTAGTATGAGTGAAGGTAGTTTAAGTTCATTGTGTGGGAGGAGGGGAGGGGAATGTGCCAGTCACATGCCCGATACCACACTGGAAAGCATTGTTCCCTCCCTCGTGTCACCTGTTCCTCACTAACACCCCATCCAGGGAAAATAAATTAAAATATTATTTCGAAACAAAAAAAATAATAATTTAAAATATTATTAAAATAAATTGAACATTTATTTTATTTATTTATTAATAGAAATTGCATTTCATTCATAGTTTAATAACACTAAATCACTTTTTCCTTAATATGTATTTGGGTTTGGGTTATGTATTGAAGATATATATTTATCTAAATATAGGACATTTTTAAGAGATGATGGTTTTTTTCCTATATTTATTAATTATAATTGTACATTTTTTTTTATATTAACTTCAACTTTGTTAATGAATATGGAGAAACAAATTTCGGGATAGAACCTATGCAAAGGTTTTTTAAACATCTAAGTGGACACTCCACCCATCATCATATGAGCTTCTTTTGTCCCTAATGATGAGTGGAATATTCCCTCAACACATTGGACATTTATCCTTAATGATGGGTGGAGTGTGTTCCCTTGACAGGTTTTAGAAACATATACACAAGTTCTATCCAAAAAATGGATCTCTTATGAAATGCGCTCTGCTATGGTTTTCTGAACAAGCTGACTCCCCCAGGGTTTCTAGCTTCCTCTAGGTTCTCACGGTTGACTCTCGGCCTGCACACTCAATGGCTTCCATGGAGGGAGGGGTGCAAGACCCCTATTACAAGACTGTGGTTGCTTCTAATCCAAACGACGACATCAACTTGCGGCTAGCCTTCAACATCCCTCTGCAATGCAAGGAGGCACTTCATAATCGGTTAGCCAAGGTAAAATCCATGGAAATATACCCAATTCCTACCCATGAAAAAGAGACTCACATTTGGAAGCCAGGAAAATGCATTCCACAAGCATCATCGGCTCCAAAATACGTCATAAGCACCCCCATAATTGAGGATCAGAAGCAGTACATGAGAGACTGCATCTTGGTGGGAAAATTTTTGGGCCTCTAGCTATCTGAATGAGACCCGGTCAAGTGGATTCATCATTGGTTGTGACAGAAGGGTCACTATGACCTACAACCTAGATCCAAGGTCTTCTTCACCATCATTTTTCAGAACTTAGAGGATCAGAATTGGGCGTTCGATGGAGGGCCTTACTTATTCAACTCGATCGGACGTTTTCTCTGATTCTGATTCTCGGTCCTGGATGCACTTTATGCTTAGAAAGTGATGGACCCTCAAGAGATTTCTCAACTTGGAAGACGACTTGGAGATTTTTTATCCTCTAGTAAGAAGAGGAGGGAATCGTTATAGAAACCTGTGTTTTCTTTCAATTATTTCCGATAGGTTTTCTACTATTGTGAATTGGCAGCAAATTCCATAACTAAACTAGATATGTAACAATTTAAAATATGTTAAGCTCTTTCTTTGCTTCACATGTTGGAGCGACTCTAAACACATCCAAGTTTCCAAAGAGAATAAGGGTCTGTATTTCATTGTCCATGATTAGGATATTTTTTGATAAAAAGTTAGTCACTCTTCTTATTGTATGTAATGCATGTTCTAATTATACTACCAAAGATCCACCTTGCCTTCATTTTTTTTTAGTAGAGTTTGTTTAAAATGTGAAGATTTGAATAAATATGTGCATCTCATAAATTCATTTTTTTGGGTTGTTTGATAAATCCAGAATATGAACATTAATATATATATATATATATATATATATATATATATATATATATATATATATTGAGTAAAAATGATTTTTGTTGTTATATATATTTAAACTTTAAAGTTATTAGTGAAACTAAATACTTTTATTGTGAGATAAGACAATTTAATTGCTAAAATCTATGAATATATTATGTGTAATAAAATATTATAAGATATATAATATTTTTTATTATGTGTAATATATAATAATAAAAATATATTAAAATATTAAAACTATAATTATATTATATTTTATTAAAATTATATATTTTTTTTTTTTTTTTTTTTTTTTTTTTTTCATTTAATGGCAATTATGTCCATTAAGAGTTCAATATATATTTATAATTATAATTTATTACTAAACATGTTGAAATGGAAAATAAATATATTTACAATTTTTTTTTTTTTTTTTTTTTTTTTTTTTTTTTTTTTTTTTATTTTAAATTATTATGATGTTTGGTTTTTAAAATAACATTATTATATTTTGAGAATAATTAAAATAATATTTTTAATAAAATTGTTTTTAAAAGCTATCCTTAATTTTGTATTATTATTAAAATTAAAATATAAAAATCTTCTTGTTGGTGTAGTACTTGAAACAAGATCAACAACAATGTATCAATATGTCTATTAGTTTATGATTCTTTTGTCTCTTAAAAAGTAAAATTAGAGAAAAAACAAAATATATGATATGTTTCTATTATTACAAAAACATGTTATTTCCTATCATCTATATAACTGAGATGAAATGGGGAATGAGCATCCAAGCCTCTTATATGGAAAAAAAAATTGAGTGGTCTATAAACTATAAGAATTGAATAACAAAATGGTTCTCATCACTTGGCTCCTTAGGCTAATGAAGATCTAGGTTGGACAGGTCGAGGCCACCTAGTTTGCTCGTGAGAAGGTTCAACTTGTAATTTATCAAATTGATTTTCTTATGGACATCATTAATCTGCAACAAAATCTCTTGGTGTGCTTCATGCCTTTCAACCAAGGAACATCCTATTAACATCTTCATATTCTAGTAAATATCAATTGCATTCAGATATTGTGAACTACGAGCTTGAACTATGCCCAGGTCTGGAATCCATGAGCTCGTTTCTTGAAGACCCTCCTCATCAATGATGAAATGCTAGAGGAATCTAACATTGTCTTCTGCAAGGTCTAGCTCGACTTTGATTTCTGATAGGGTATGAGCTTGGTAGGCCTCAATAGAGATTTCAATTGCATCAATGAGATGAGAGACACAATTACCTTTGGAACGAATCGAGGAACACCTCCATAGGCGATGATTAGGTCATTATTAGTTAAAGATCACCTAATCACTAGGTCATTATCCCTAGAAACCCCTCATTTTAACCTTTAAAACCTACCAATTTTTCCCTTAGTTTCCAACAAAATTCTCACTTGGTCTCTCATTTCATTTACTAAGGGTGTGACCAAAAGTTGGTCTCTCTCTTTGGCTACCAAAATGACGATCACTCTATCTATGTCTGAGATAGAGCCAGACTAGAAGGTCTTTTTTTTGGACTTGGTTGCGATGGATGCGACCTTACTTTGATTTCTGGGGTTTAGTCTTGATAAGGCTTCCATTATGATATCGAGAATATTATCCTAATAAATATATGGATTTGTCCCTAAATCCCTATAAAAACCAATCCATTTCCCATGGGAAGGGAGTAGGAAAGATCGGAAGAGATTGCTATGGTGATTTGGTTGCAAGACCTTGACAAGGAGCTTTGAAGGAGGCCATCTCTTCATTCTATATCTCATAAGTTGAAATATTTCTTCTTTTGATTAATAAAAGATATATTGGATGTTTCCCTCTATCAAGTTGTTCATATGTTTATTTATTTATTGGTAGAGAATTAGTATAATTTTGTGTTATGATATACTATTAGATATGTTTTCAATCCATGCATGATTGCTTGATCTTTGGGAGAGTGTTCATCTTCTTTGGTTGTTTTCATGTATTAATCATATATACAAGAACATCCTTAGGTTATGTCTCTATTTGTGTCTTAGGCACTAGTTGAACCTAAGGGAGCTCAGCTCCAGTAGGGTGCAAAATCCCTACAACACCTTGCCTTTTCGCCCCTTCCCTTCACTTTCATTGCTTTCATTTCCTTGCCTTGCCTATCCTTTACTTACATTTCTTGCCTTGCTATGTCATGCCATGCCCTTGCCATGTATTGTATTTCCTTTCCATGACTTTCCTTGCCATGACATGTCTTGCTTTCCATGCCATGCCTTGCCCTGTACCATGCCTTGTCTTGCCTTGTCGTTCTGCCTTTCCATGCCATGTCTTGCCTTTCCTTTCCATGCCTTGCCTTGCATTTCTTTTCATTCCATGGCATGCTTGCCTTTCCATGCCATTCCATGCCTTGCCTTTCCATGCCATAGGTTCCCTTGCCTTGTCATGCATTTCCTTTCCATACCATACTTTTCCTTGCCTTGTGTTGCCATGCCATTTCATTCCTTTCTTTCCATTCCATGTCATGCCATGCCTTTCCATGCCTTTCCTTGCAATGCCATGTGTTTTCTTTTCCATGCCATGCCATTGCCATGTCATTTCCATTGGATCCCAATGCATCCCATTTTTATGCCATGCCATTTCCATTGCCACCTTGCCTTTCCTTTTCCTTTTCATGCTTTCCTTTTCATGCCATGCCTTTCCTTTCCATGCCGGCCATTTCCCCTCCATGTGTTACCTTTCATTTTCATGCCATGCCATGTCTTCATGCCATGAATTTCCTTGTCATGTCATGCCTTGCATTTCTACCTTGCCATGCCATTCCATGCCTTGCCTTTCATGCCTTTCCATGCCATGCCATGCCTTGCCTCACCTTGCCTTTCCATGTCATACCATGCCTTTTCCATGCCATGGCATGCCTTACTAGCTGCCTTGGATCCGCTTTCCTTTCCTTGCCTTGCCGTACCTACCGTACCCTCACCGCCACCATTCCATGCCGTAATTCCATGCCATTCCATGTCTTTCCATGTATTCCATGTATTTCCAATACCGCTGCCTTACCTTTCCATGCCATGCCATGCCATTTCTTTCTTTTCCACATGCCTTATCATGCCTTGCATTTCCTTGCATTTCCTTTCCATTCCATGCCATGTCTTTCCTTGCATTCCTTTCCTTTCATTCATGCCTTGTCATGCCATGCCTTGCCTGCCATGCCATGCATTACCTTGTATTTCTTTCCTTTCCATGCCGTACCATGCCTTGCCCTTACCATGCCATGCAATGCTTACCTTTCCTTGCCTTACTTACGTACCATGCCTTTCGTTGACTTGTAATGCCATGTATTTCCATGCCATACTTGCCTTGTCATGCCATGCCATGCCATGCCATGCCATGCCATGCCATAAATACATTACCTTTCCTTCACTCATGTCATGCCATGCCGCCATGATTTTCCATGCCATGGCATGGAATGCCTTCCTTTCCATGCCATTCCTTTCCTTTCCATGTCATGCCTTTCATGCATTTCCTTGCCTTCCCCTTGCCGTGGACATGCCTCCTTTCCTTGCCTTTCCATGCCTTGCCTTGTGAAGCCATTCGCCGCGCTCGTGCCAAGCCATGCCATGTCTTTCAAGGTGTTAAATTGTCAAACATAGGCAATAAGCATTGAGGAAAACCCTATTCTCAGAGATCTGCAACAAACGCTTTTTCGGGGAACATAATTATAGTGAATGGCCTTGCCTTTCCATGCCTTGCCTTGTGAAGCCATTCCTTGCCTTTCATTGCCAAGCCATGCCATGTCTTTCAAGGTGTTAAATTGTCAAACATAGGCAATAAGCATTGAGGAAAACCCTATTCTCAGAGATCCTGCAACAAACGCTTTTTCGGGGAACATAATTATAGTGAATGGGCCCCACTAGCTGAAACCCAGTGTCCTAGTTTTAATGCAAATGATGGTTCATCCATCCAAGTCTTTGTTTGAGTTTTATCATGAGTTGCAACTCGCCTTCTTAAGCCATTCAGGGACATGTTGGAAATTTGGTCTAGGGGCATAAAATCCAAACCCGACAACATAACAGAGTTCCATAAGCTCCCGTATGTCTGTTTCGCAAAGGCCCATGTGACCACGCTACCCAAAATCACTGTTTCCAATAGGTTTTCCAGAATTAAACTGTAAATGTAACAATTTACGATATGTTAATATCTTGCTTTGATTCACATGTTGGAGTGACTCTAAACACGTCCAAGTTTCCAAAGAGAATAAGGGTCTGTATTTCCTTTTTCGTGATTGGGATATTGTTTGACAAAAAGATGACCACTCTTCTTATTGCATTTAATTCATGTTGTAA
>SNQJ01S0213072.1:0-11234 GCA_010110895.2 Picea sitchensis | reverse complement strand
ATTGTATAAGTTATTTATGATAAGGAAGTTTTTGCTGGGTTTTCTTCCCCTAGAGGGTTTCCCAGGATAAATGTTGTGTCTCTTGTGGATGTGTATTTCTCAGTGATCTTGTTCTTATTATGCTCTTATCTTATGAAATGCAAGGAACTATAATAATGGCATAAACATTAACATAAATTGTCTATCACAATGCAATTAGCCATCAAATACAACCAACACTCCAACCTACCTGTCATTTATTTGTGCTAAAACCCAATTGCAAGGAAAAAAGCAGGCGGTAAACAAACTTCAGGAAGAGTGAAGTAAACAGAAGGATGAAGTAAGTGCAACAAGGGCCAGTCAACGAGAAAAGAGGGCGAACTGGTGCCATCTTCCTTTTGTGCTTTGCATTCTTATCTGTCATCTCGACTTCACTTCTTTAACAACTATAATTCACGATTCACCTCGCTCAGTGGATGGGTCCTTAAATGGGTGGGTTATCCTTCGTCGTTTCTACACACACTTCCTTTTTCTTGGGGTCGAGTCACTTAACGTACCTTTGGTCTCGCAACTAAACGTACCTCTCCTTACTCGACTTACTTACCGGGAAGCAACAGATCCGAACAAAGCTCAGGGAGTACCCATCCATCACCGAGGCAAAGACCAGCAAAACCAATTATTTTTACTTTAGTATGGTTGGTTAACATGATATTTGTGTAAAAATCCAAATTTAGTATAAAAATATATAAAGCATAAGCGGTTAACATGGTAATGTAAAAATCCAATTTTAGTATAAAAATATATAAAGCATAAGTGGTTAACATGGTAATGAAGTAAAAAATGGTTGACATGGTATTTTGTGAATAAAGTGGTCTCACATAGTAAACTAGGCACATGATCGTTGCAATAGGACCTTGCCTCGGCACTTGGATGACAAGATTCCAGGTATATTTTTGGCGATTCCTGACAATTCACGACGCCTCATCAGTATGATGGCAATGTTTTGTCGATGCTCCAACATGGTTTTAGATCTCTATAACGATGGTGTTAAATCTTCATAAAACCAATGTATCTAAATGCTTATAGTGTTCTCAGTTTTATATTTATAAATTTAATAACAAAAAGAATTTTGGGTTTATACTTTGGGTAGTATGTAATTTTGGGTTTATATATTCTTGGGTTATAGTGGTAGTCAATAGGATTGATCTTAGGCCTAGCTCGAATCAATCTTCTGTGGGTTTTGGGATACTTCAACTTTTGCTAAAATCAAAAGTATTTGGATATATCGTTGAATTATGGTGACAGCAAATAGGATTGATCTCAAGCCCAACCCAGATCAATCCTAAGCAGTTATCAATTTTTCATGATCAAGAAAAATAAAAATTATGCAATTTTAATAACAAAAAGAGTCTTTGGTTTATAGTTTGGGTGGTTGGGTAGTATGTTTGTTATCCTTTTCACCATGGTTTAATTTCTTCAAGGTGGACATGTTAGCCTGTTGTGATAATGCTAGAAGGGTAGAGTCCAGGCCCTTGTTAAAGTCACAAGTATTTGACATATCTGACTTGTGGGCTATTGTATATTTCCTTGGGTTATAGTGGCAGCCAATAAGATTGATCTTAGACCTTAGAATACCTCCACCTTTGCTAAAATGACCAATATTTGATATATCTGACTTACTGACTGTTATATATCCTTGAATTATGGTGACAGCAAATGATCAATACTAAGCAGTTACCAATTTAATTTACTATGATCAATTACCAATTTAATTTACTATGATCAAGAAAAATAAAAATAATACTATAATACATCTATCTAGGTAGGTAGATAAAAATTGATACCCCTATCTACTATCCAGGTAGATACATAAAAATTAGTGGTATTGTATTGTTGGTGACTGGAAGTTGATGGAGCATTCATGTGAATTGCTTTTCCTTTTAATTGATTGCACGTGAATAGTGATTGTAAGCCTGACTAATCACGGGTTCCACAGTAGTTCTGTTCACCCAAATAATTCCAAACATTGCAGTACTCTATTTTACTATTCTACGGCTTTCAATCTTCTCGTGACGCGTACTGGTTTGGTCCCTTTTCTTTCGTTCATGCTCATTTTCCTTTTATTTATTTATTATTACACCCAAATGAACAGCATTTGACAGTAAATTGTGATATGTTTGCTGTTGCCAGTAAATTATGATAGGTTTGCTGTTGGGTCAGACAAGTAGGTTAAACAAATGAATTGTTTTTGTTGATTTTGTTTATTTTTCCTTCTGTTTTGTCTTCTGTCCTGGGAGAAGAAAATTTGGAGTTTGACTGTCAGGTTGTAGTATCAGACACTAACAAAAACAAAACCAGAGTGTTTGTTCATTTTCCTTGGAATACTCACCAAATGAAGGTTTATAAATCTGGAATCTTACGTATCTGATCAAGAAATAAATATGATATCATTGATTATTGGAACCAATTATCTTCAACACAATCTATCAGTTGCCTGACAGGTACAGGGGAATCTCAAATTTCAATCCTGCAAGTTGTCCCAACCATGCCTACTACTGCAGAATGTGGATATCTAATAAGGTTAGGGTGTGAGTTTCAGCCCTGATTGTAATATACTTTGGTCTTTTGTTCTTTAAAGTTTTTTTTTTTTTATTTCTTTCTTTCTTGGTCTGTATTTCGGAATCCTGCTCTATGATCGAGGATTTCTGTTAGGGGATTCTCTAATTTGCTGAAATTGTTTATTGCAGGTAGTTACTGTAGTGCATGGTTGTTGTCAGTTATCTGGTACTTGCTGGATGCATTGTTGTAAGCTGGGCATATGCAGGACTGTTGTTCTTCATCTTCAGCAGATTCTTATAGCATAAATTCCATATCTTTGCATCCTCCCGGCTTATCTGGATAATGGGTATGGATCAGAATCCAGATGTCTGATATCTAGCACCCATTTCACTACTTTCTACACATTTTGTTCTCTTTAAATCTTGAACAACTCGGTACACTGCCAAATACCCATTTCTTAGCAGTATTTTGTGACTTTGAAAAATCCAGATACCCTTACAAAGGACAATTATCCCTTGCAATCCCATCAGCTGCACGTCTTTAATAACCTATCTGTCTTATTTTGGGTCTTCTCAACCTAAGAACACAGTTTTTTCCATGTCCCCTCCTGTCTTCATATTGCATCCAACACCGAAACATATATGTGAGCCATGGCAACCTCTATAGTCTGCTGAAGTACTTATGCCTGTGGCAGAGATAAACTTGTTTTGTTGAATAACATATCGGTTTATGCCAATCATCTCCTTAGAGCTTATAGATTCTCTAAATAGTATCTAGACTTATTTTCTAGACTTTAAAATCTCCTTGTCTACATGTTTAGCATAAAGTGAACTATCCATCCAACCTGAGAAGAATCCAGGTCTGTTAGTTTCAAATGGATCTATGCAGAATCTTTTAAGTTGGATTACCCAACCCCAGCTCATGAACATATGTCACCCAAATTCATCCTTTTTGATAAATAATGATCTAGATAATCTCAGTTATAGATTCATAGGCTTGTAGAACCGAATTTCTGCATTGATAGTTTGGGTGGATGTAAAGATGGATAGGCTCGTTCAAGTGCAGGAAAATGAGGTGAGGATAGATTTTGAAGTGGGATGCAAATGTAGGACAACAATTCACCTCAAGAGTTTGATCGACACCATGCCTGTTGCATTCAAGGTGCAAACTTCTACTCCTGATAAATTTTTAGTGAAGCCTCCTAACGGATTCATATCCCCACTGGGTGATTTCTCTTTTGAAATAATATTAAAGCCAAGAAAGGATCTCCCGGAGGAGTTTCCTCGTTCAAAGGATAGATTTCTTATAAAGACTGCATTGGCACCTGACTGCAAAATGGATGGCAACGACTTCCCAGATAAGGTGCCCAATGACTGGTTTGCATCACGGAAAAAACAGGTTTTTGTAGATGCCAAGCTGAAGGTCGTTTACATTGGAGGCTTCCTGCTTCGCCATCTAGTTGCGAAGGGTGATGTAGATTCTGTTAAACAAATACTTAAAAGACATAATTGTTGTAACCATGCTGATGAGGAGGGTAGAACAGCATTGCAGATTGCTTCGGCAAGTGGAAGTTTTGGGATGTTGAAAACGTTGTTGAATGCAGAGGCTAGGGTGGATTTGGCTAGCATGATGGAACAAAGTCCTCTGTTAGAAGCTGTGTATATGGGGCATTTGGAAATTATCAAAGAATTACTTGACAAAGGAGCAGATACAGAAGCAAGGAACCCAAAAGGTTGGACTGCAATTCACTTGGCTGCAACCTGGAACAGGACTGATATGCTTTCACTTTTGATTGAAAAAGGTGCAGATTTGGAAGCAAAAGACAAAGAAGGGAGGACTGCATTGCATTCTGCAGCCACGAAAGGACATCAGGACTGTGTGAAGCTTTTGTTGGAGGCTGGTGCAGACAAAGATGCTAGGAGCAAAGATGGAAGAACAGCTATATTTAGAGCAGCTGCCAATGGGTATCCAGAGATTGTAGACTCTCTTTTGGATGCAGGCGCAGACAGTCATATCAGAGCTCTTAACGGAGAAACCCCTTACGATGCAGCTTTGGAGAAAGGCCATGTAAGCCTCACGTAGATTACTGCTTTTCTTCTCCTCTGATGCATTTTTAAAAAAAGAAACTGATGCTTTTATTACTAGAAGGAAAGCAGTTAGTCTTCCCTTCATAGAGTAACATAGAAAGCCATCGTTACATCAATATAGCCTTTCCAGTACCTACCCAAGCAAATAGGGCAAAGAGCATGAAAATCTAGTTCCTACTTCTTGATCTAACATATCACAATCTTTTCCTTAAAGAACTCGGATGGGCCGAGAATTGAATAGCTATAAAATCTAGAATGAAGAACTTGTAGATTTTAGTTATTCTTCAGTTGAGCAAATCTTCAAACATACAAGAACATTATTTTCACCACAGGAAGTGCAAGGTGACCATTCTGATAACCTGCCAGACACTCCAAACAGGTTTGTGACAGAACCAAAAATCCCTTAGAAGGATGGCCGGCTGGCAAATATGTGCTGTCAACATGCCCGCAATTTGTTTAGTGATTTGAGTTTTGTTCAGTCATTGATATGCCCTTGACGATCTGCATTCTTTTACTTGCACATAAGACGGCCCACATTTTTTTTTGCACATGTAAATAAGTATCTTTTTTTAATGGTTTGAGCCATTGCTTTGGGAATATTTGCTGCCTGGATGACACAGTATTTCATTTAAATACTTGACCACCCACATTTGTTTGTGTATGTCTGATCCTTCCTTTCCTTTCTTTGTGTTGAAAACTTAGATATTCATACTACAAGAAGGGATTTGTGTATGCCATGAACATAACTTGATTTGACTGAGCTATTGTACCAGTTGAAGCTGCAGTTAGACCAGAATTCTTACATGTGAACCACTGTAAGCCTTAAATATCTTTTGATAAGCCCATGGCTGCTAACATTTTCTAATTGCACATTTGCAGACGGCAGTCCTTGAAATCCTTGAGTTGGGGAATGAGCTTTTGACTGCTGCAAGAAGAGGGGATTTGCAGACTGTTGTTTCATCTTTAACAAAGGGCGCACGTGTAAATAGATGTGACCAATATGGGTGGACTGCATTGCATTGTGCTGCATTTAAAGGGCATATCAACATAATGCAGAAATTAATTGAATATGGAGCCGATATTGGTTTTGAAGATACTGAGGGTCATACTGCACTGCATTGTGCTGTTGAAGGTGGGAAGAAAGAAGCTGTTCAATTTTTGCTTGGAAAAGGAGCAGAGGTTAATGTGAAAACTAGTAGAGGAGCAACACCATTGTACATGTCAGCTGCCATGGGCTATCCTGGTATCTCAAGGCTCCTTCTTAATCGAGGAGCTGATACAGCATGTCTCCACCGCAAGCATCCTATTGGAACCACAGATTCACAAGATTACAAACAAAAAAAGGTTTCTTTTGAGATACGTTGACCATATGTATGTTAAGTACAAAAAGAAAGACATAACAGGGGTTTGCGTGAGGAACCTATGGATTTCTCTTAGAAGTTACCTTGTACTGTAAGCATCCTCATGTTCAACACTCTCTGCCAAAAGGGTTATGCAATGCTACTTGTCTGAGTGGGAAATATTTTTATGAGAAATGTAGCATATTTATGCCTCTAAGATGGGTTTAAATCCGATTTACCGAAAAACTGGTATCCATGAAAGATGATTTATGATAGACTAAAGTATTGTATTCTCTTGTAACCTTGTATAGGTTGGATCCTTTATGGTTTATCTTCTGTTAATGTATATAGAAGCCAAAAGAACTTTAATCCAAAGCAGACATCACAGTTCCACACTTACCACCACTGCAGAGATATCTGATCTCTTTGCATTAGTTTCTTTTCAGTGTATGTGAGAATAAACACCTGTAAGTCTCCATTCTTTTCCAACAGAAGAAAGACCTGTTATCGGAACAAGATGATAGCAAAGGATGATGACATTTTGAGTAAAAGATTTTGTACAGAGATATATATATGCTATATTTTGTGGCAGATATCTCTATTGAAAGTAACAGTGTCTTTGTTATGACCCACTGGCCATAGTCATTCTCACACAGACAGTTGTATATGATTCTTTAATATTGTTAGGTTTTGAGGTTATTTGGAGATATTTTCCTACTTTTTAGGAGTTGTAGTGCAACTGGCCATTATTCTTGTACTTGGCAGCTATGCTCCCCTTCTATATTGAGCGTATTCAGTATTTTTATAGTAATTTTCGATAACTTGGATCACAACAATCTTCTCCTATTCATAACAAGAATTCATGCTTATAAATGGACATTCAATTTGAACTTAGAAGGATATTCAGTTCATTACCCATTATAATACATTTATCCAGCAGATCTCTCAAATAGAATGAATTGCATTATGATCTGAGTATTTTGATTACAAGAGAAACTGAGGGAAGAGTAGCCTTTCTATATGAATAATGAGAATTGACCACTACAGTTCATAGCACATCAGTATGACCACTGACTTACCCTATTGTATTCCCGGATTGATGATGAAGAAGCATTATGAAGGACAAGGAAACTGAAGACTCCTTTTTCTATATGAATAATAGATGAATGTAATGGCATTCACTGTGAAGTATGATGTAATTTTGCAGCACCATTTGAAACCAATCCCTACAACTATAGACAATGGGCCACTAAGGGGGCCTTACCAAAAGAAACATAATTGTAACACACCCAGGATGGGGCATAAAAATTTTCGCTTTTCTTAATGGACAGATTCTCTATTCATGGTTTATAATTTGGAAAGTCAGGGAACCGGTCCAACCTCCCGGTTAAGGATCTCCGATTTTGAAGCCAAATGACTCTGAGACACTGATGGTCTCGCTCTGTAATTAAACGTAGACCCTTTCGACTTCCAGGTGCAGATCTAATGGTACCCGCAACCTTCCCTTCGTGCTTGGAGAATCTCTAAGTTTGGGTGCTAGCCCCTTTTCTGATAAGCCCCTCCTTGAGGTGACCTTGGGCGATAACCTCACGCAAACACACAATTGCGGGCACGGCCAAAGGCGGTTTAAAACCAAACTACCTTTCGGCCTGGAATTCTCCTCGAGCCTCCATGTGTCCTTTCTTCAAAACCATGGTTTGGATTGCGGCCCGCCCTCAACTTTTTAAAGTTTTTGCATCTCCGATCCCCGCAATACTACAGGACCATCGATCTCACAATCTTGACGGTGCCTCTGAATTGACGACTCAGATCTATCCCTTTCAAAGCTGCGGATCGGATCTGACCTCTTGCAAATCAACGACTGTGATTTGTTTCGGGATTTCGGACTTCGGAATTCTCAAGTCTCAAACTTTCCTTTCTTCCGTACGTCAATCTTTCGAAGTCGATGATTTGTGGACACCTGTCCTTCTCAATCAACGGCTTTGCCTCTGCTTCGGGGGTTTGACCTTTCAACTAGATCAATGGTCCTGCGACCCCTTTGCTCGACCAACGGTCGGGATTTCCTTCGGGTCTCCGGACTTCTGAGATCTCAAATCTCAAACTTCACCTCCCCTCGAAGTAAGTGGATTCCTGCCGCGTGTACACTTGAATCGGACGGTTGAGGCTTGCTTTGGGTCTTTACCTGAAATCTACAGATTTATGCCACATGTCCTCTTGATCTGATGGCTATGAATTACTTCGGGACTTTACCTGGAATCCACCGATCTACGCCACGTCTCTTCTGGATCAGACGGTCCAGATTCATCTTAGACGATCCGACGCTTGAGATTTACTTCGGACGATCTGACGACTACTACTTCGGATGATCGGACGGTTGAGATTTACTTCGGCTCTCTGGCTCTCCGGACTCTCAAATCTCAATTGGAAACCCTCAAACAGATTTCTTCGAAGTCCACGATCCATCGCCACGCGTCCCTCTGGATCTGGTGGTCCAAATTCACTTCGGGTCTTCAGGGTTCGGGAATCTCAATTCTCAACTGAAACTCCAATGCAATTTACTCAAAGCTTGCAATCTATCGCCACATGTCTCTTTCGATCTAATTGTTCAGAGACCTTCGACTCTTCGGCTCTTTGACCCTTCGACGCTTTGGCACTCTGGTGCTTTGGCTCTTCGGTGCTTCAGCTCTCCGGATCTCTGAGCTTCGGGAGTTTCAACTCTTATGCACCCATTTATCTAGACTGCTTTTACCCGAAATACACGATCTCCTGACACGTATTCCCCTAGCAATCAACGGCTAGGATTTACTTCGGCTATTTTTCCTCCTCCTTATCCACAAACCTTTGAAGTTGTGGATCTTACGCCATGTATCAACCCTGACATTGGATGGTTCTGATTGACTTCGAAACTTCGGGACTTCGCAAGTCCACTCTCTTGTGCACTTTCAAAGGGTTAGGCCTCGTGCACTTTCCTTGGGATCCAACGACTGTTGGTTCTCGCGCTCAGATCTAACGACCCAGATCTGATCTCCTCATGCATGCTCTTCTAATTGTCTGGACGTGGATCTCAACGGTCCAGATCTTTCACAGTGCTCGATCCAACGGTCATTGTTGTTCCTCCTCCCGAGCTTTCGCTTTCTCCCCTGACGTGGAAGATTTCAAATATTTCGAAGGTCTCAACCTTCGATTTACTTCCTGCGAGCCCTGATGTATGGGTCTCGACTTCCGCTTCCCTCCCGAGCTTACGAAATTGAAACAAGTTCACCTCTTGGACCTCATCTGCGCTTCTGAAAAGCGCTAGTCTCTTATGAGCTTGGTCCTTAGGGAATTTTGAATTCCCATGTACTCCTTGCATTAATTTGCTCGCGTCAGATCGACGATCCACAACCTTCCTCGATCCAATGGTCCAGATCACATCGCAACTTCGGGTTACGGAAGTTTAATCGCACCAACGCGTGATTCTCCCGTCACGTGAACTCCGCACTCACAGATCCAACAATCAAGGTGGGTCCCGATAGATCCTTGGATCTACGGTCCAGATCGCATCGCGACTTCGGGTTTCAAAGGTTTAGTTGCACCAACGCACAATTCTCCCATCGCGCGAACTCCGAACTCACAGATCCGACAGTCAAGGTGGGTCCCGATAGATCCTTGGATCCTCCCGAAAAGCCTCATCCATTCGTCTTCCAAACGAAAGGATATTCCCTTTTGATACTTGAATCTCACCATCCTTCCTGAGCTTCGTCAGTTATGAAGGATTTAAGAACRTTGCGCTCTTTCTCCTGAACTTAACACTTAGAAGGGTCTTCTGCACAACTCTTGCGCTCCTTTATCAAGTCTATAACTTAAGTGGTTCTCGGTCTTTGCTTGCCTCGTAGAGAGCCTATGCATATCTGCACTATCTCTCCTAAGTTTAACAAACTCTGTCCTCCAAAGGACTCAGAACGACTAGGAGGGTCGACATGCATACATGAAACTATGCCCATGGTCGACGAACTCACAGTCCGTGGCTCTGGCTTAAGCCACCACAGGACGCAAGCATTTATGAGTATAAAAACACATCCAATTCATACAATTTCCTACTTGCCTAATTACACAATCAAGCAGACACAAAAAGGGTATAGTATAAATCATTAAGAAAGCATATCCATCCCTGCAACATTCATAGGATATCCAACTTTAATTCACAGTACCACTTAAATACACAAGATATGCGATTACTTATCTATTACAGGTGGTAGCCAACTAACTGACTATGGGTGTTCACCCTTCCACCCTTCCACCCGACCATAGGGTTAGAGGCATTCATTCTCAGCACTCTAGCCACCCTCGTGCCAAGCCATGATATCACCAGGGAACTCTCGCAGTTCTCAAAGATTCTCTTTGTTTCAGCTTCCGCTTGGGTTCTGTTCTCTGCAAACTTTTAGAGATTTCCTTCTCTGTTATGGCCCTGGGTGAGGTTTATTAGATGCTCACTCGGCATCAAGCTCACGACCTTCTATTCCTCATCTGTTAGAGAGCTCCGCGCATTCTCCTTACCAATTTTTTATCATATCTTTTTCCCAGGATGGTTCTCGACCCATCATGTTCCTTCTGTCAGAAGGAAACTCGGGTCAACTTGGTCTGTCATACCCAGTGGTACTTCGAGCTGACATTCTGCAGTTAGGCCATGCTCTCATTCATGGGAGTGGTTGATAATTCAATCACTTGTCCTTTCTTCATTAACTGGTTTCTCTCCTTGGGATTCGAAGGAGATTTATTATCCCCATCAAGGTAAATTTGGGGTTATTTGATATAATGAACCCTCTCTTATAGTTTTCACATTCTTTCCTCTAGTGATATCATGGCCAACACTTTCAAAATTTCACCCCCACAGTCAGTTATTGGCAACTCAAACAATAATACATTTACGATGTCCACGTGTCTTAGCATGGTAATCCTATTTTATGATTAATTACAAGCTGGGGGAAACAGGGGTGTTACAATTCCCTCCCCCTTAAAGGAACATTGTCCTCGAAATTCTTTCTCAAAAACACCTTTCATGCCTTTCTCATTCAGTTGTTTCAGAAATCTTGATCCTTCTTCCTTGGTCAGGTCATTTTTTGGACCTTAAATCTTGGTCACCTGCTTTCAATAATTCTTGGACAACAAGAACGTTAATCATAGTCTTGTGTGAAATCATTGCATAAAATTTCTAGGAAAAATTCATAATCTTAGCACAATAATTATCTGCGTAGTTTGTGGATTTGTATCCACATGGTTGTTTTTTAAT
>SNQJ01S0213071.1:0-15764 GCA_010110895.2 Picea sitchensis | reverse complement strand
TCCTCCCTTAAAATTGAATTAGGGACACAAAGAAGGAAAGTTTATCTTCAATAGGTAATAAGGTGACTAGTTTTCGTTTACAAACCTTGGTGAACAATTATTGGAAGGGGATCCTCACAAGCCATGAAAAATGAAAAAGTGGCACAATGTGCACTTTGGTGTCTTGGATAGCCCCTTTTATTGATAGAGTAGACAACCCAATGGCAAGATGTTGCTGGTTTAACCAACATATCTTCAATAGGTAATAAGGTGACTACATTTTATTTAGAAACGTTGGTGAACAATTATTGGAATGGGGAATACATCCCCACAAGCCATGAAGAATGAAAAAGTGGTTCAATGTGTACTTTGGTGTCTTGGATATCCCCTTTTATTGACATAGTAGATAACCTATAACACCCTAGTTTTGATCCCTGGCATAGCATTGAATAATTGTAAATATTATGAATGGCCAGGGGTCAAGCAATGTACTATGTAAACATTTTACATTGAAAAATAATAAAATGAAATACACCACCGACTGTAGATGGGTAAGGAATAGAGTAATGGGGGGATATGATTCCACAAGGGAGGGGGCTTAATTGGGCTTTTGAGGTTTTTCCATATGCCTTGATTCTTATGCCACCTTCATTAATCATTTTGTCATTTATCTATTTATCCCTTTGAATTATTCCACAATCAATCATTGAATTCATGTAAGAGGTTGGGTGAGGAAGTCAACCCACTCCTTTATGACAACACGAATTGAGTGTAATTATCCTTGGGGGAAGAGTAAGATTCAAGAAAGCACGGGGGAAGAGGAAATTCGAGTAGGAAGTGTTATCACATGATTTGTACTTGTGCAAATCCCTCGACAAGATCCCCAAATCTTGTGTAACTATGGAAGAATCTACAACTGTCACCTAAGTGGAGACTTCCCTTGTTTTAGTGATGGAAGAGGTCCACCACAAGGGAGGATTCCCTTGTGACCTCAAGTGATCAAATAGAAAGATTAGCGAAGGGTAACCAAACCTACAACCCCTATCTTGATTTTTGTTAGTTAGGTCTAGGTCTAGTGAAGGGATGGGAGATAACGAGGTAATTGTTGTACTTGTATGAGACAATAAAACAATTTGTAGAATAATATGGATAACTACCAAGTTATAGAATGCAATAATGACCCTTTAGACACTAGACAAGCAATAAATGTTATATAGGCACATTGCAAATTATTGATGAACTAATTATTATGACAACAATTAATATATTGCAACAACAACAAATAAAAGTACTTCGAAATGTAACCGATTCTGTGAAAAGTAAGCGTGTATAGAAACATTATCAATTTCTAGAACTATTTTTGAGTAGTTTAAACCACTAGAAGTAGATGAGTGTATACAAAAAATTAATGGATTTTAGGTGGTTGTAGATGAAACTTTATAACAACAACAATAAACATTGATATTTTGCTAGAGTTAGGGTTAGAAATGTTAGTAAGATGTTTGTGTGAGAGAGAGTGTGTTGATTTTAATAGCTATTTTAACCACAAGAACACCTCTAGACTAATGAAGTTGTCCTCTAGGGCTCATGGGATCTAGGAAATGCAATACTTTGAAGATTGAACTAGATGAAACAAGAGGTGAGTCTAAACCCTAAGGTGCAAAACACCCTTCCAGACCTGTTATCCCAGATATCTAGGATAACTAGGAGATCGTAATCTCAAGACCCATAGGTCCTAGACATGGAGTCACCAGAGCATGATTGACCTCGGCATGGACTTGGAGGGCCATCCTTCTTCTTCTTAGCCAAACTTGTCCTGTCAGTAGCAACTTCCATCACCATGGCTTGGACTTGCATCCAGAGAAGACTCTTGCTCCATGAGGTAGTGGTCCAAGGTATCATGGTATGTGTCATGTTTGATCATTATAACCTTCTTATATATGCAGGGTTCCTTTGATTTATGATAACTTTGCTTGGATCTTACACTAATCCCTTGACCATTATTGGGGGGATTAACGGGGGTGACCCTAGCAAGCTTGTATTCATGGGTTTTGGTTAGCAGCACGAGGATTCTGAGAGTGTCATTAAAAGCTCCCACCATTCTATAATTTTACATCTTATCTCCACACATCTATCCCATTCCCCTAGATGCGGCCATTAGGTTGACCTTTGAGGTTACACTTTGTCTGATGGGAAGAAGGGGCTAAATGCCGAGTGCAAGCAGTTGGTAAAGATAAAAGCCATAATAAAATAAAACCTAGAGATGCTTATTACGGGGATCCCCCAGAAGGTAATAAAAGGCCTCTCAATAGAAACTAAAAGGGACCTAAGAAAAATAATAAAACCAAGACCTAACCAAAGAGGATGGGAGGTCTCATCATACCGCTTGACCATTATGTTCGCAGAATATGATTGTAACATTACCATTATCTAGTCCTGCACCTTGAGCTGATGACCTTTAGTTTGCATAGCCAAAGGGAAGGGGTGTCATCACGAGCAACCTTATCATTTAAATGAAGATACGATTAGGTAACAACTTGCTGTCAGCTCTGGTCACCACAAGGCAGTGTCGTCTGGTAAGACCTTGAAGTAAAAAGAAGAAAATCAATAAATGAAAAGTAAAGGCAAATAAAGGGCTTGGAAGAATTACATCCATGGCCAGTGCCTGCCTCCTACAAAGGCACCCACAGACAACACCTACCCTTGGTATTACTATAACTTGACATCCCCAAACCATATCACCTCATAAACATGGCTTGAATGATCCTGGAAACTTTCCTTTTCTTGTGGGTATTAGCCCAATAGGTTGTTCTGTTGGTTTCTTATTTTGTATAGTAGATATGTGTAGTAATACATGAGATCTTAGATGATATACTGGGGTTTCATGCATGTATTTGATAAATTTGATGATGAAACATGATTGACATTGCTATGATCCCTAGGATTGATGAGCCCATGGAGGGTGTTTTTTTTTTTTTTTTTTTGATGTGTAGGATCATGCTTGATGGACAGGTACCATTTTGGATTGATACACATGGGGATATGATTGGTTCATACCTCCATGGTGAGGGATCCCCATCAGGATATGGTTACTTGGATGTCAGTGGAGACAACATTGTGATGAACCCACACAAGAATAAGAAGGATGTTCAACCTTAGGGACACTTTAAGTGACAGGTCTAGGGAGGATTACCCATTGCAGATGGGACGATTTCTTTTTGATGGACAGGATGTCACCCAGCAGAGTAGGACATTATCCTGAGTGTGTGAATGTGTGATGGAGCTATTTGGCACATTTGGTAGCTTGGAGGATCCCTAGAAGAGCCAACATTTGGCTTCCTGGATTCTTGAAGCACTTAAAAAGGGCCAACGTCTCTCTCAAAGGGGCTTAGCGTCTCTTTTTATCCTTATTATGACATTTTTAGCATTTAATGAAAAAAACTTGATTGTAAATTTTAGGAGTCGACCTTGTCCATTTTTAATAACCTATTTTGTAAATTAAAGTCATTTGGATGATATAAATAGATTACATTGCCTCTCATTTTAACATAACACAACTCACTCTCTTGTGAGAGGGCTATTTTGTCTTTTGTCTTGGTATTGTACTCTTGGAAGTGAGGGAAACAACTCTGTGGAGGATTGTTCTTGGCATGTTATGGTGTTCTCTTTCATTGGAAGGTTTACAGCTAGAGTTACGATAGAAGCTATCTTCATGATTTGTAAGTGTATTTCTACATGCAAAACTTCTTAATTGAATGGTTGTAGGTCAAATCTCTTGCATTTGTTATTACATTGATATTATATTTGCTTAATCTTTGTAAGAGCCATAGGTAGCAAGCACACAAATTGGGTCCTTGCTATATGTCCCCATGATTCAGAACTTGTTTAGCCATTGATTAAGGAGGATATAGCCTAGCCATTTGCTACACTAATTCCCCTTTTTTTAGTTATCATTTAAACATAAGTTGAAGAAGAAGGCGTCCTAGGCCTAGTTAAATCTACAACTAGGGTTTTGACTTTTAGGGTTTGAAGGGCCTTGCTCTTTTGCAACACCTTTCTTATAGATTTATGTTTTGAAGCTAGTCGTTTTTCTTGAGATATTTAAGGAAAGAGGGAGGAGCATGGGCCTTGCTTAAGAAACAGAGAATGAGCCTCCTCCCTTAGGGTTTTGACTCTAAGGACACTTAGACACCATAGAGCTAACTCTCTTGTCTTTAGATTTAGATCCTCTAGAGACCTTGCCCTTGTTTAGAGCTCCATAATACCCTAAAGGCACTAGTCTATCTCTCCAGCGTTGAGCTTATTGTGCCAAAACAAACCTTTTCAAAACTCTTAAATTTGAAACCCTAACTAACCCTAGATCTACTAACCCTAGATTAATGATGATGTCATGCCCCTTTTGAACTCTTGATTGATAGAAAACGTTGTGGCTAGGTCATGCATTGATATACATTGATGTGTTGATAGATTTCATTGGCCTATTTGCAAGAGAAATGTTGACCTCTTTGTCTACCGTACTAACCCTAGAAACCAAAGTTGATGTCACCTCTAGTGAGCTTGATGTAGCACTCCTGTCTTGTATGAGCATTTAATGATATTTTGTGCATTGTGTTAATTCAAGGATTAATCATCTCTATTGAATGCTATATCATTTTGTATTTATTGAGAAGTAATACTATCATACATAGTCTTTATTGAAATCATTGACTTCATCAATAATTACTATGTATATATATGTGCTCATATATATTAAACTTTGATAGTCATTAATTTATGATTACTAACCACTATTACGCATTATTAGTTTTATTGTGCTTTTGTCTTGCAAGCAGTGCCTCCTACAGTGGTATATCTTCATTTTGATATCTTCTTAAGCGATAATATCTGTGAAAGGGAAAACTTGCTTTGATCCTCTAAACCTTTGCCTTTCAAAACCTCATGTTACTGGGGATGTCTCCCTTGGGTTTACCCACCATAAATAGAAAGAGCTTCCCATCAAGGTGACAGTGAGTGGGAAAGCTCCTGTTACGCCAATTTGACCTTTACCCTTCAGCTAATTGACCTAAACTACAAATTGAAAGGCGATGATAACATTTTGGCCATTGCCGAGGAACGAGTCAATCTTCTCAATGACAAATCTTTGGTGAGATTTTCCCAAAAGCCCTTATTTTACAAAGCCTACCTGGTGACTCCACTAAGACCTTTCCCCCTATTCTTTGGTAGTTTCGGAAAACTATCTAGCGACTCCATTGATAATGAAGCCAACAATGACTTCACAATGGGATCACAGGGCTATAAACCTTTAGACATGAGAAAAATCGGGATATCCAAGACAAATTCCCCCTATCTCCAAGAGATGGCTCCCTAAATTCATTAGTGACAATAGGAAGGAGAGTAGACTTTCATACAGATGAATTTTATTCTTACTTTATATTCCACCCTGTTGATGATGATGTTGAAGATGTAGTGATGAAACTTTTCAAACACTCTTCATGGAAATGATAAGAAGTGGTATGATAACCTTCCTAATGCTTGCATCACCTCTATGAACCAGTTGGAGAAGTCTTTCTTGAAGAATGGGGCATTCATTGAAAGACATCTCGGTACTACTAAAAAATTATGAGCATATAAAACAAATGAGAATGAAACTCTATTTGACTTTCATAGCAGGTTTGAGGGCACTCTACATCAGATTACATAGAAGCCATCGTCCTGAAGAAGAGTTTGTTGTCCATCTCTATACCCATCGATCTTGGCTCACCCTAGGTTTTCCCTCGAGTAAAGGGTTCCAAGACATAAAGTAGGAAGCTTATGGCATGGCTAAAGGGATTGAACATAATATCTTCTCATCAAGTATGAAGGATCTCTTCACCTCGGGTAGTCTTACTATGGAAAGTTTGTATTCCCATGAAAAACTTGTTGATGATTTCAAGAAGAAGGAAGGACCATCATTCAACATAAGATACTTGAAGACATGGTTGAGGAGATGGAACACGGGCAAAATGGTGAAGTGTAATGTGTGCCCCTCCCTCTGTGGAAACAATCTAAGAGCCCTTTTCTCACGCACAACAAAGAAGATAAGGTTAGTTACATTCCATTTCAAGATGCCAATGACACCTTGATCCTTGATTTAGAAAATAAGGGAGAAAAGAAAGCTTTGAACAAAGAAGTTGATGGCCCTTGTTGTGTGATCAAAGATAAAGAAGCTGATCCATTGAGGATGAAACAATGACACATCTTTGAAAACATCGATGTCCTCAAAGTTCCTGCGCAACAAAAAATACTAAGTTACCCTCCTCTCCTAGTCTTTGATAGAAGCTTTTATTGTGATGAAAGGAGGAGAAAGATGGTCAAATGTTCCAAACCCTGCATGCTATGACAGAGATAGTGACACTGTTGGCCCGGTAACATTGATGAGTTCATACATGTTGGGAGGCGTGAGTGGGATATAGTTGGTTGTGACATGGATCCCATTTGTGATAGCGAGAGTCATTTCAGTTATGTTACAATTGTCACAAAAAATTACTTCCGACCAATGGCAACAAGGAGATGAGGTTTTTACTTGTACCTTTCAAAAAGCCAAGGATGACCTAGTACCTCATTTTTCACAGTGATTTTAGTCTTACCTTGAGATCTTTGATGGGTGCCCTTAGAGCATTTGGACCTTTTACATAAAGATGATTTCCAATCACTGTTGTGCTCATATTTTAATACAAGTAATGACATTGTTTACCTAAAGAGGTTTCTCATGACTTTTCACCCCAACCCTTTTGTTGTTACTTTGCCATGCTTTTCCATTAAAGGTGTGGTTGGGAAGTATATTTTAATGTTGAGTTTCCCTCACGGGAAAACGGACTCAAGGGTTGGTTGGGTAATGCTAGTTCCAATGAGTTTTTCAACTTTCCCTTGATACAGCTTGCCAGTCATCTGCTAAATCTTTATCGATTCCTTCCTTGACTTTAAAGCATGAGGATCTCCTAGGTAAATAGTTTACAAACCCCTTTGAGTCAGTTTTTCGAACCTTGTATTTTTCATGACCCCTTTCTTAGATAGGATTAAGTACTTTCTCAGAGATGGACTTGGAAGGAATTTTTCCCTCCCACCCGCCTCCATAGGTTAGATTCCTTTCCAGATGATGTGATATGTATTCTAACTCATGACATTTTGGTAACTTGATTTATCAGCTATTTTGGTTTATGATGAAGCACAAAGGTAGGTATCAAGAAACGTTGTTGGGTTGGCTTCATTGGTTTTTTTGACTACACCAACATCTGGAGTCCAACGGGTAAGTACAGGTAAGTGTTTCCCTCTCTTTTTGCATTTATGATTCTGCATGTAAGAGTGTATTATTATGCGAGGGGTAGCAATACCACCCACCTTTTATATTTGATGTTTTTCTTATCCAAGTGTGAAAGCGAGGTCCTGAGGTTTTACCCGGGAATCTTTGAGGTTCTCATTCTCTCTACGATGAGCACATGTCACTGGTTTGGAGCCAGATGTTATCCCATATCTAGGGATAATTAGAGATCATGTCTCGAGGCCTGAGGTCCTAGACTGTAGATAGAGAGTAGGATTGACCTTGACATGGCCTTGGAGGGCCCATCCCTTCTTGTTCTTACATGGAGACTTGTCTGTCGTGACAACAACCTCCATCACTATCGGCCCGGACTTGCATCAGAGAAGACTCTTTCTCCATGAGTGGTAGTCCAAAGGTATCATGGTATTCATCATGTTTGATCGTTATAACCCTTCTTATATATGCATCCCGGAGTTCCCTTTTCATTTAAATACTTGCTTGGATCTTACACTAATCCACTTGACCATTATTGGGGGATTAAAATTTGACCTAGCAAGCTTGTATTCATAGGTTTTGGTTGGAGCGAGAGGATTCTTGAAACCATCGTCCGCTCCACCATTCTATCATTTTACATCTTATCTCCACACATCTATCCCATTCCCCTAGTCCAGACCATTGGGATGACCTTTGGGGTTACACTTTGTCCCATGGGAGAGGACTGCAAGGCCGAGGGAAAAGCATTTGGTAAAAGATAAAAGCCATAAGAAATAAAACCTAGAGATGCTTAACCCAGGGATCCTCGAGAAGAAATGATAAAAGGCCTCTTGATAAGAAACTAGGGACCACACAAGAAAAATAATAGAAACAAGACCTAACCAAGGGGATGGGAGGTCTCATCACGAACTGACCATTATGTTCATAGGTATCAATGGTATGACATTGCCATTATCTTGGCTAGGTCTTGTTTTGTTGCAATGACCTTTGGTTGCATGTGAGATGGGGTCTCATCATGAGCCCGACCTTATCATTTAAGTGAAGAGATGCCAATCGTTAACCTTGTCATCTCTGGTCACCACGCCAAAGAGGCGGTGTCCTCTGGTCACACCTTGAGGTAAAAGAAAAACAATAAATGAAAAGTAAAGGGCAATAAAGGGCTTGGAAAAGTGCATCCATGGCGGGTACAACTAGCCTCCTACAAAAGCACCCACAAACAACACCAACCCACACAACAAAAAAAAAAAAAAAAAACATATCACCTCATAAACATGGCTTGAATGGTCCTCCGAGGAAACTTTATTTCTCTTGTGGGTGTGTGGCCAATGGGTTGTTACATTTGTTTTCCTTAGCTTTGTATTGTAGATATGTGTAATGTCTATGAGCTCTTGGAATGTGTACTGGGGGTTTCATGCATGTATTTGATAAATTTGATGATGAAACATGATTTACATTGCTATGATCCCTAGGACTGATGGAGCCCATGGAGGGCATGGATTTTTTGATGTCTTGGGACCATGTACGACAGGGCCAGGTAGCAGTGGACCAGTACACATGGGGATATGATTAGTTGGGACCTCCATGCGGTTGAAGAGCCCATGGAATGGTTGTTGGGATGAGAGGTAGGACAAACATTGTGATGAGCCCTGCACAGAAGGATGTTCCACGAGAACTTTGGTTGAGCCCGGCCTAGGGGGGATCAGCCATTGCAGATGGGATGATTGCTTTTTGATGGACAGGACATCACTTGAGGCTGGACGTTTTCTGGAGCATTTGGCAGTGTGTTGGGGTCATTTAGCACATGTGGCAGCTTGAAGGAGCCCCTAGAAGGGCCAGCGTTTTGCTTCCTGGATGCTGAACTTGCACAAAAAGGGCCAACTTCTTCCTCGGAGGGGCTTGACGTCTCCTTTTAGCTCATATTATGACATTTCTAGCATTTAATGTAAAAAGCGATTAAATTTTAGAGGTCATCCTTGTCGATACGTTTTACCCCAGCCTATTTTTAAAATTAAAGGTCATTTGGATGATATAAATAGAGGGATGTTGCCTCTCATTTTAACATAACAAAACTCACTTTCTTGTAGAGATACATTTTTGTCTTTTGTCTTGTTATTATTGCTCTCTTGGAAGTGAGAGCACAACTCTTGTGGAGGATTGATGGCAGCATGTTATGGTGTTCTCTTTCATTGGAAGGTTTACAACTAGGGGTTTGATAAGCTATCTTCATGATTTGTAAGTGTATTTATCACGCAAAACTTCTTAGTACAGATGGTTGTAGGTGAAATCTCTTGCATTTGTTATTACATTGATATTATATTACTTAAATCATTGAAACCCTAGGTAGCAAGCACACAGTAGGTCCTTATATATGTCCCCATGATTGAGGAGAACTTGTTTTGTATTGATTAAGGAGGATATAGCATAGCCGTTTCTACACTAGTTCCCCCTTTTTTTGAGTTAGATTTTAAACATAAGTTGAGAAGAAAGAAGAGCGTCCTAGGCCTAATTAAATCTACACCTAGGGTTTTGACTTTTGGGTTTGAAGGGCCTTGCTCTTGCAACACCTTTCACCATAGATTTATGTTTTGAAGCTAATACGTTTTGCCAAGGATATTTAAGGAAAGGGAAGACATGAGGCCTTGCTTGAACCTTGGGAATGAGCCACCTCCCTCCCCTTATCAGGATTTTTGACTCTAGGGCCTTACCATTCACGGCTCATGAGCCTATAACTCTCTTGTCTTTAGATTTAGATCCTCTCGAGACCTTGCCCTTGTTTGACTCCATAATGCCCTAAGGCACTGAGTCTATCTTTCCAACGTTGAGCTTATTGTGCCAAAAACCTTTCTCAAAACTCTCTTAAATTGGAAACCTAACTAACCCTAGCGATGCAACCCTAGATTAATGATGGCGTTATGCCTTTTGGCAACGATTGATAGAAAGCGTTGTGGTAGTCATTCGATGATAGACATTGATGTGTTGATATATTTCATTGGCCCTGTTGCAAGCGTTGACCTCTTGTCTACCATACTAACCCTAGAACAAAGTTGTCGCACTCTAGTGGCATGGTGGCGTAGCAGCACTCATTATATGGTTTAATGATATTTGATACATTATGTTAATTCAAAGGAAAATCATCTCTATTGAATGCTATATCATTTTGTATTTGTTGAATATTGTCGCCATAGTCTTTATTGCAGTCATTGACTTAGTCAATAATTGCTGTGTATGTGCTCATATATAATGTGATGGTCATTAATTTATGAGTACTAACCACTATTGCGATATTAGTTTTGTTGTTGCTTTGTCTGTAAACGGGTGCCCCTCCTGTGGTGTTTCTTCATTTTGACTATCTACTTGGTGGTAATCTGTGAGGGAAAACTTGCTTTGATCCTTTAAGCCTTTGCCTTTTCAAAACCCCAGATTGCCATGGGCGTCTCCCTTGGGTTTAGCCACCCTAAATGAAAGAGCCCCCATTGAGGTGATGAGTGGGTGGGGGCTCACAGTACATGAGTTTGACCTTACCCTTCTGACTACTTGACTAAACTACAAGGCTGAGCGATAACAAGCCTTAGGTTTTAGACTTTAAGGAAAAAAGTGTCTAGGGTGAAAACACTCTTGGGCCCTAGGTGTTGTTTTCCCTTCTTATAGCTTTACTTAGGTCAAGGATCAAACACTAGGGGTTAAAATCCTAAAGTGCAAGCACTTTTGTTCCTTATGCTTTTAACCTAGAAAAGAATGCTTCTAAACTTGGACAATAAAATATTTATGAAGGAGAAAAACACTTATGTCTCCCTCTTAGGGTTTCAACAAGACAATATTACTTGCAACAAGATATAAATTTAACACCTTTAGCATTAAAAAGAATACAAATTCATGAGAAAGTACTTACTTCTTCAAGTAGAAATACCACCAGAAACCGTAATTGTAGAATATCATCATCCAAAAAATAAAACATCCACATAGAGCCTCCTCCAATACTAGCGCGTGAGATAAAGAGCCAAAGAGACCAAAAATAGCGAACTTTTTAGAAGTGTTACTTACAGAAGTGTGAGGGAAGTGATGATAAATCAAATGATCCTAGTGCTAGCCTCTTTATACGAGGTAAGCCCTGGCTCTTTGATCACATAATCAAAATTATAAAAATAATCCATAGAATTAAATGGGGCTGACCATCAAATAGCCTCTGGAAATAATAAAATTGAAAATAAGCCATCATAAATGCCACATGTGTGTTGACGTCAAGCCTCTCAAGGCTAAAGGAGGGAGAAGAGCCTCCCAAGGCCAAGTGGCATCATCTCAAGGTGAAGTGATGGAAATGGTGTGTCTCCTCATCCATGGTCATGCTAAATAATCAATGGGGCAAGACAAACCCCTAGAGACCTCCAAATGCTACCAAAATGGCTGGGACAATAGATTGGGGCAATACAAAACCCCTGGTGAAGTCTCAAAATGAATGAAAGTGAGGTCGGCCCTCAAATGGATGTAGAACATCTTTTGCGGTGTGCACTCTTCTTCTCTTCAACTCATGCCAAGCTCTAATAGAGTCATATGATATCTAAAACTTATACACACAATGGGCTAGAAAGGTTCCTAGGCCATCTGGGGAGAAAGTATAAGTCCTTTAGGTCAAGTCTTCTCCTCTTCAAATCGAACTATTCTTCTTTAGATGGAGTGCGCCTTCGTTCTTTGGAAAACCCACAGGCGAGACAGCACTGTCTCTTCCTTGGTGATGGATGTGACCTGTAGCTACTGTATAATGATGTGGGATGAATATTTCACCCCCGAGACCAAGCTTAGATCGAGGGATAGGTGGAATCTTTCACTACTAAGTTGATCTCTAGGGTTTGTAATCTGAAAACCCTCAAAACTATCCCTTTTTGGCTCAAGAGCCCAGTGAAAAAGTAATAATAATCCAGGAATGAGTGAGAGATGTGCCCTCCTTTTCTTTTATACGGATTATTCTGTTGAGTTAGTTAACCATCTCATGGGGTTAACTCCTAGATTTTCCACACATGTTCTTTTTCTTTCTTCATTTTACCTTTTCTCCCAAAGTCAACTTGACATTATAACATTGTTCTTAGGTAATTTCTTTGGGGTGTCTTGGTCCCCATGATGCGTGAGACTGTATAATCTAGTGGGGACAACTAGACTGCTAAGTCTCTCACAACCTCTTTATCAAGAGGTGGGGGACATTACAATATGCCAATAGGCTTAGGGTAAATCTGGGAGGGTATACACACTCATATTCCTCCTACTAACCCTTGTGAAAAGACTTGAAAGTTAACAAAGATATGAAGAAATGATGGAGGGTGTATCTAGCATACTCCTCCCTAGGGTTTCCACGAACAATAACCAAAGTAAGAAAGAGAATAATAGCATATGCATATTTTTTTCCTTACCTAATCCAAGAAAATGAAATAACAAACCCTAGTTACCATGGAACTTCATCCAAGATTCAAGAGAGCAAGCCTTAAGGGGGTGCACATAATTCCTCCTCATCTATTCACCAATATACATTCATCAAAAGACATTCCACAAGAAAGAAACACACCAAAATCATCAAGAGTAGTGAAAATTTCAGCTCAATACTTCTCTGTGGGAGGTTATGTTATGAAATGAGATCTTATGATCTTTATTTATACAAAATGTCTCCAAAATGGTTTGTCCACACGTGTTAGGAGTGAAGCCAAAGACTAGGTTCAAAACTAATCTTTCCCCTTTTACAAATAACATTAAGCAATTCATAAAATTGCTTTTACACAAAGAAACCCTAATTCAAAGTGGCATCACCCCTTTAGGAGGGCCGTTTTGACACTAGGAACAGATGGGTTGGTGTTGGAGAGTGTAGTTGGGCTTCTAAAACCACGTATTGGCAGCTCCAGTCACTTTATTCATGGCCAAGGCTCATTCTCCTCAAAAAATTCCATGGCCAATGAGTGAGTGAACCAGCAAACCCTAGCCCCTAGGTGACGTGCTAACCTAAGATGATTTGCCTCTCCTAGGAAAACGTTTGGCATCACGGGGGGCTAGGTTATGTTTCTCAAGTCATATTCTAGGCCTCAGAAGTTTCATCTCTCTCATCGGCATCATGCGACCCCTTGGCATCCATTTGTGGGCTTCAAGCCTCATGGAATCCCAATTTAGGCTTGTTCCACCAAACTTTCCACCAACTAGGTCTTGCAAAGGAAAATAAACACGCCCTCCAAGGATCTCAAAGTCAAAATATCATGATAAGTAAATCAATTCAATATGCAAAGACAAATAAGAACGCCCTCCAAGGATCTCAAGTCAAAATATCATGATAAGTAAATCAATTCAATAAATGATCCACCTAAGAATGTGCCTCAAATATTACCCTTTCAAACAATTAAGTGCTCAAAGGCATTATGCGACTTGCCAAACTTGGATATGGGAGATTTGACGAGGTGTCTTATTAGGTAGATCTTTCCCTAGGTCAAGGAGTGTTTCCAATAGATCCCTTTCTAATCCATGTAAATTGGATAAATCAATTAAGGGTCAAGACTAAATGGGCATGGGTTTCATGACATACAAGGGGTTGTAGTGTCTCATTCATGGGTTCCTTTGTAGAGGGTGTGTGGAACCTTCATTTTCAATGCAATTTTTCCAAGCCTATCGTTTTTCCATTCTTTGTTTCTTTCAAGATTTATGGACAAGTTGAAGGCCACTGTCTTGGCATGGTGTCTAGATAATGATAGTGTCACTCAAAAATACCTAATGAAAATGAGAAGGTTGGCTCATGATGAGACCCCCTTTCTCTCAGCCATGCAACTGAAAGCCATTACCCTGTCTTGGTGACCAGATGATGGTAATTTCATACCACTAAATATCCATGATCATGATAGGCCAGATCGTGATGAGACATCCTATCCTCCAAATACCCCTTCAAGCATTCGTAATAATTGTTCTTGTGGTCCCCCCTTTTCTTACAGATAAGCGTTTCATTGATTTCTTAGGGGATCCCTGGCCGAAGCATATTGAAGGTTTATACATAGGGTTTTATCTTTTACCCAAAAACAATCCCTCTAGGCTTTCAGCCCCTTCTTCCTATAGAACGAGGGACAACCCCTTATTGGGTCAATACACCCTAAAGTCCCATGAGATAAGGAAACAAGGGGGTTTATGTGATGACCAGTGGTAAGTATGGTTAGGAATGGTATGATGGATTTTCAAGGGAGATCCTAGTATAAAACCCATCCCCAAGGAATACCACTTGCTAGGGAACAATGTCAACCACCAAGGTGAAGCAAGGAAAAAGGCATAATGTCCAAGCATATGTCATGCCATATAATGCACTCTAAGATACGACATACTCAAATGACTCAAATATTGAAATGGCACTCACCATAATACTTGACTTGTACCTCATGGATCAAGGCCCAGTGCCTCTCAGAAGCCAGTTTGTTTAGTGGATGCCATCTGAAAATATACGACCTCTGTGGTGGTGAGAAGGGTCTCCATCAGTGCAAAAGATATTGTTGGTCATTTAGTCTCTTGACACTCTGTTGGTTGTGGAGCCTGATTATCTTCCTGATTTAGAGGTCTTTTACTTTCAGCTGTGTCTATACCCCATGAAGTATTTACACCCCAAAAGCATGTACACTCTTCCATGCGGGGGAGTGTAGAGGGGGGTTCCCCCTCTGCGGGGTCCGGGGGGGCTATCCCCCCGGCTGGGGGGTCTAGGGGCAAGCAGGCCCCTAGAGGGGGTTCAGGGGTGAAGCCCCCGAAGGAAAAATTGTCTTGTAAATGTATATTGTAATTTCATTGTAAATCTAGACCATTCATTATAAGGTCGCAGATTAACGATAGAGATTATGTTAGGGTTTTCTGCCCTAGAAGGAAACCCTCTTTTCCTGAGGGAAATTTATTGCGGCTATGGTTGATGGCGAATATTGTATTCTGAGATAGAAGACTGTGAGAGAAATAAGAGGAAGTTACATCGGGTTTGCTGTAGGTTGTATCCCTTCATATGCTAGATAATAATAAAGGAAGGACCTGGCAATTTCTCTGGTGGACGTAGCCCACACTGGGTGAACCACATAAATCTATGTCTCTATTGTATTGTGTATCTTCTGTGTGTTGTTTCCACATTTGTTTTATTTTATTGCTCCATGGTCCTGTTTTTCTAACAACTGGTATCATAGCGAAAGGTAACTTGCAGGAAAAGAGGGTTCCTGGTTCGAGTGGGAGCAATGTCGGAAGATGGAAAGTTTAGGGTCAAGAAATTTAACGGCCAAAACTACCAGTTATGGAAGATGCAGATGGAAGACTATTTATATCAGAAGGATCTATTCCTACCATTGGGCGGAATAGAAAAGAAGCTGGTGGCTACGAAGGACGAAGAATGGGATATTCTTGACATAAAGGCTCTAGGAATGATACGACTGAGCCTGGCAACGTCGGTGGCTTTCAATATTTCCAAAGAAAAGACAACGAAGGGTTTGATGGATGCATTGGCCAAATTGTATGAAAAACC
>SNQJ01S0213070.1:0-15630 GCA_010110895.2 Picea sitchensis | reverse complement strand
AAAAAGGAAAAAAATGATGGATAACTTTGCACAGATCCTTCGGTGCCTTCCCACAGGAGACGCATATTCATCAAGTGGCCATGCAACCCCCTTCAAGGTACAAGTAAATTTTTATATTTCATTATTTGAAGGAATGATGGATGCAAATGTTGTATATAAATACTTGAATCTGCTTGAAGGGTATTTTTCGGTCCACAATTTTTTCAATAGGAAAAAGATTACTTTTCCACTCCTCAAGGTTGTTCCCCATGTTAGGGACTGGTGGGATACTTACTCTGAGCAAAGGGCCATAGAGGAATTTGCAATATTTTTGGTCACCCCCACATGGGATTCCTTTAGGGATGCCATTAAATAACAATACCACCCTGATGGAAGCTACAAGGACTAGTACACAAGATGGACTACCCTACATCAGGAAAGGGACCAGACAGTACCAGATTTCATCAATATTTTCCATACCATGTGCAACAAATTGGGTATCAAAGATTCTGAACGAAATATGGTGCTAAAATACCTTGACTGTATACATATATACATTCAAACATAAATGGATTTTATGGACATCGCATCATTGGGAACGTCTTATAGATATGTTGTCAAGATCGAGTATAAATTTAAGCAGAAGAGGTGAGATTTTGGATCTGCAAATGCCTCTTAGTCGAAGCAGGGAAAAGGTGGTCCCAACCCATAAAACAAGGGACAGAGAAAATATAGCCACTCTCAGGAAAACTAGTCCAAGCTGCAACACAAGAAGGGTAATGAGAATTCAAAGAAGGACACAAGAAAGTGGTGTGAATACCATAAAATCCCTTGGCACAACACCGAAGAATGTCTCTCCAAGCAGTCACTCATGGCCGAGCTGAAAGATTTCGAGTCAGAGGGATATTCTGACTCTGAATCAAATCCATAAGGAGGGAAGTGGATTATCAATTCCGAAATCAGTTCCACTGTCGCTACCACCAAAGTCCAGCCAAGCAAACCAGAAGAAATTGAGGAAGGGAAACACCTCTTTCACTCACATATGTGGGTAAAGGGGGCTCTGCTTGATTTCGCTGTCGATAGCGACAGTTAGAAGAACTTGATTTCAATAGAGGTCATCAAGAAGTTGGATCTACTAATGAAATCGTACCCACATCCCTATACCATCGGTTGGCTTTGCCAAGGAAGATATCTTTGCCTCAACCAACAATGTTGTCTGCCCTACAACATCAAGCCCTTCAAAGATGAGTTATTGTGTGATATTGCTCCCCTTGAAGTTTGTGATGATATTTTAGGACAACCATATTTGTGGAAGTGACATGTTGTGTATGATTCTATACCCCATAGTGTTATTATTACTTTGGGCAGACAAATGTACAAGATACCAGAGGTAGCGCTGCTTACCACCATTTCTTTAATCTCTGCTAAGTAATGCAGTAAGGTCATTTCACAGATCGGGAAGTTCATCTTCTTTATGATCCATTCTCACAGTAAGCAGAAGGTCACCGCCACATCTGTGACCTTTATACAGAGCCTCTCTTTACAACAGAAGCAAGTGGATGGAATCGTGGAAGAGTACAGAGACATATTCTCCTCACCCACCGGGGTAACGATGAACTTCCAAGTCAAACATCCAATTGATCTAACCCCCAGTGCACCACTACCTAATGGACCAGTTTATCATCACTCACTGATGGAAAATGATGAAATCAATCGTCATATCAAAGATCTACTTCAAAAGGGGCACATCAGACCCAACTCCTCCCCTTGTGAAAACCTGATTGTACTAGTGCAGAAGAAAGACGAGGCATGGAGACTCTACATTGATTACAAATCATTAAACAAAATCACAGTCAGGAACCGGTACCCAATTCTCTGAATTGATGACCTTATTGACCAACTCAATGGGGGAAAGTTCTTCAGAAAGATTGGTCTAAAGTCTAGCTACCAGTAGGTTCCCATCGAACCGATTGATGTATGGAAGACAACTTCCAAATCTAAATAAGGTCTCTTCGAATGGTTGGTCATGCCCTTTGGCCTAATAAATGGACCAATAACTTTCATGAGGTTGATGGATGATGTTTTGATACCTTTCACCAACTCTTTTGTAGTGGTATATTTGGATGAAATCCTCATCTTCAACATAACTTGGGAGGAGCACATGGAGCATATTCAACATGTTTTGAGCACTCTACGACAACACAAGCTATATGCCAACTTAGGAAAATTCTCCTTTGGCATGAATAGGGTCCAACACTTGGGCTACATTGTTGATGAACATGGGGTACATGTGGATCCAACTAAGATCCAAGTCATCCGTGACTGTCCAACCCCAACCACAATAACTGAGCTTCATATCTTCTTGGGACTTTCCAACTTCTGCCGACGATTCATGTTGGGATTCTCCCATATTGCATGGGATCTCAAAAAAGTGACCAAGGGTGGTGGCAAGGAAAATTTCACGTGAGGGAGGGAAAAAATGAGCATTTGATGATTTGAAGCATCTCTTATGCTGAGATCCAATACTTTCCTTACATGATCGACAACAACCGTTCGAGATTGAGACTGATGCATCTGACTATGTTGTAGGCACAATTATCACTCACTACAGACATCCGATATTATACCATAGTGAGACACTCTCAGATACTATCCGTAAATACCCCACCTATGACAAGGAAATGTGTTCCATTGTACAAGCCTTCCGTCAATGGAAACATTACATTCTGAGAAAGGAGACAATCATTATTGTGTTCTTTTATTGCATCATGGGATCACTTTATTACCTCTATTAGTTTCAACATAACATAAAGTATTGAGTTTGATGTTATTGTTGGAGCACTATTGTCTGAGGAAACAAGGAATAAAACCAATTCAGAAACCTCTACATTTGAGGCAATGATGGTCAGAGGAAGACCTAAATAAAGAGGACAGGGTCAAATGGATTTCTCTCGGTCAAAGTCAAAGGGAAAGAAGAGAAAGCTTAAGTGTTGGTTTTGTGGAAAATTTGGACACCTGGAGAAGGATTGTTGGAAGCGACAATAAGCCTCCAAAGAAGAACCTCCAAAAGAAATGAAGAAAGTGAACGCAACTGAAACAGGTTCAGCAACAAGTTTAGGTATGACTAATGAAATTTTATCAATTGGTATTGGTTCACATCATGATCAACAATGGTTATTAGATTCTGGTGCTTCAAATCACATGTGTATTCATAGACACTATTTTCTTACTTAACATTCTATAGATACTGGAATAGTTTACATGGGAAATAATATCTCGTGTAAAGTTGTGGGAATTGGTAGCATTCGAATTAAGATGTTTGATGGAACTGTTAAAATACTAACTGATGTGAGACATGTACCTGAGTTTAGGAAGAACCTAATTTCTTTGGGAGTCTTAGACACTGGAGGAGATAATATTATTGTTCAAGGTGGAGTTATGAAGGTCTACAAAGGAATCCTACGGGTTATGAAAGCAAAGAAGGTTGGTAACATGTTTCTGTTAGAAGGAAGAACTAAGTCACATCATGCAACAACGGTATCTAAGAACGATAGTGATTCTGTTCAACTGTGGCATCAACGATTGGGCCATATGAGTGAACAAGGATTAAAGGTATTAACTGATCACAAGTTACTTCCTAGTCTAAAGTCTTTAAAGTTAGCTTTATTCAAACACTGTATTTATGGAAAATGGAATAGGAAGAGATTTAAAACCGGAAGACACACCAGTGAAGGAATCCTTGATTATATCCATTCTGATATTTGGGGACCATCCCCTACTGTTTCGTATGGAGGATCATCATACATTGTTACTTTTATAGATGATTTCTCTAGGAAGGTGTGGATTTACATGTTGAAAAGAAAGTTTGATACGTTTACTTTTTTCAAGCAGTTTAGAAATTTAGTGGAAAAGAGCATTGGTAGGTCCATTAAATGTTTAAGAAATGATAATGGTGGTGAAATTGCGTCAATGGAATTTGATAACTATTGCAAGGAGTTTGGGATTGATAGGCATAAAACTATTGCCTATACTCCTCAACAAAATGGAGTTGTTGAACTCATGAACAAGACTCTTCTAAAGAGAGCAAGGAGTATGCTTAGTAACGCCAAATTGCAGCAGGAACTGTGGGCAGAAGCAGTAACTACAACTTTTTATCTGGGGAATTGATCACCATCAAAAGCAATAGAGTGAAATATTCTTGAAGAGGTATGGAAAGGTCACCCTTGTAATTATTTTAATCTTAAAGTTTTTGGTTGTGAAGCCTATTCTCTAATTCCGAAACATCAGCATTCTAAATTAGATCCAAAATAAAAAAGGCTTATCTTTGTTGGATATGGTGATGGTATTAAGGGGTACATGTTGTGGGACCTACTGCCCACAAGATCACCATTAACAAAAAGGTAATATTTGATGAATCATATCTCATCAAATCAAATGTATATGTTCAAATGAAACAGAAAGAAGTGCCTAAGTATCAACATATTCAGTTTGAAACCAGTTCAAATACAGATGAAAGTGAACATGAACAAGTTTATGAAGATGTTCATGAAGAGTTTCCTACAGAGGAAGACATGTTTGATGATAACAATCAACATAATGTGGATGAGCCACAAACTTCCCTAAGGAGGTCTACGCGGGTTAGAAATCCTCCAAGAAGGTATGATGATTTTGTTTCGTCAGTTTATTTAAGTACTAATGATGATGAACCTTCGTGCTATCAGGAAGCTGTGAAGAGTTCTAACAGTGATAAATGGAAAGAAACAATGAAGGATGAAATAAATGCATTAGAGAGGAATGCCACATGAGACCTGGTAGAACTTCCAAGAGACAAAAAAATTGTAGGTTGTAAGTGGGTCTACAAGCTGAAGAAGGGTGTTGATGATAAGGTGGAAAGGTACAAAGCAAGGATGGCTGCGAAAGGATATTCTTATAAAGAAGGTATTTACTTTCATGATATTTTTTCACTGGTTGTTAAGATTGTTTCAATTCGAAGTGTGTTAGCATTGGTTGCAATACTTGATTTGGAGTTGGAGTAGATAGATGTTAAGACTACTTTCTTACATGGATATTTGGATGAGGAGATATACACGGAACAACCTGAAGGGTTTGTTCAGAATCGAAATAACAAATTTGTTTGCAGGCTCAAGAAATCATTGTATGGTCCGAGGCAGTCGCCCAGACAATGGTACAAGAAATTTGACTCTTTCATGGTGAGCCAGAATTATACAAGGAGTGAGTATGATCATTGAGTATGATCATTGGAATATTCATTATCTTAGTATTATATGTTGACGATATGTTTTTAGCAAGAAAAAGCATAACTTAGATCAATAGGTTAAAGGATCAGATGGCTAGGACATTCGATATGAAAGATCTAGGAGAAACAAGGTAGATTTTGGGCATGGAGATATTCAAAGACAATAGGAATGGTAAGATTTGGTTGTCACAAAAAAAGTGTGTTGAGAAGATACTTTTGAGGTTCGGTATGAACGATGTTTAGCCAGTTTGAGTCCCTTTGGCTTCCCATTTTAAGCTTTCTTCAAGTTTATTTCCTAGTACAAAAGAAGAAAAGGAATATATGTCTCGAATACCATATGATAATGCAGTAGGAAGTCTAATGTATGCGATCGTTAGTACAAGGCCAGACATTTCACATGCAATTGGGGTTGTCAGCAAGTATATGAAAAATCTAGGTAAAGAGCATTGGACAATAGTGAAATGGGTGCTTCGGTATTTGAGAGGCACAAGTCATTACTGTATCACTTATAACAGTGGTTTTGAATTAGTCTGTGGATATGTTGATTCTGATTTTGCAGGTGATTTGGACAAGAGAAGGTCAACTTCAGGGTACATCTTTACTCTTGCAGGTGGAGCTATTAGTTGGATGTCAAAGCTACATAACATTATTTCTTTATCCACTACAAAAGAAGAATATGTAGTTGCTTCACATGCTTGCAAAGAGGCGGTTTGGTTGAAAGGTTTGTTTGGTGAGTTTGGAAGGATGTAGGAAAAATAAAAGTTACTTTGTGATAGTCAAAGTGTTATTCACTTGGCTAAGAATCCATCCTACCACAGTAAAACAAAACATATTCCTATCAAGTACCATTTTGTAAGACAGGTCGTCGATGAACGTGGAGTCTCTCTTGAAAAATTTCATACAAAAGAGAACTGCGCAGACATGTTCACAAAACCAATACTTTTAGAGAAGCTACGATGGTGCTTGACTTCTCTTGGCTTGCAGAAAAGGTGATGAACAAAAGGAAGGAGAAAGGTATTAGGTTAATTTTTTTCAAGGTGGAGATTGTTGGAATTTTGGTGACAATGAATTCCCAAGAACAGTTTTTTAGATCCTATTATTCTGAATTGGTTGTAACTAAATTAGACCAAGGATAGGATCACCTTAAATGAATTAGTTTCTATAAATTTGTGTATGCCTGTAGAGGTTGAGAGAGATGTATGAGTGAAGTTGTTGTAAATCTCCTTGATCTGAATAATAAGACAACCGATACCTTCGCTTTGTGGACGTAGCCCAAATCTGGGGCGAACCACTTAAATCACTGTGTTTTTCATTTTGTCATTTTTATGTGTGTGTTTTCTGCAAATTGATTAAGACTATGGCTGTCAAATTTAACACTATCTTCTTGGTCTTCAATCATTCTGTAATTTTTTTGAACATCTTTTTATTATTCTTTCACATTGTTTTTCCATTCTATATTTGCTTTCAATCTCAATTTTTTCTTTCCTAACATAGAAACTGATTTACATTTGTTTTTCATTCTACATTGTCTTCCTTCTCAGGTTTTTCTTGCCCAATAGAAACCAATCCTCCCAGTGATTCGAGAGTGCAACGAGAATCACTAACATATGCCACCATGATATCCAACCATCTGTTATAAAAAAAAATAGCAAAGGTTCTTGATCTTTGTTATGGAAAAACCACTATATAATTAAAATAGCAGGATGCTCCACAACTAAAGATTATACAACATATAGGAATCTACCAAAATATTAATAGAACATCTATAGGCATATATTTTTATATCTTTGACTAAAATTATTTCAGTGTTCACAAACATGGAACCATAGCCCTTGGCAAGGTTGACAACCAGTGTTCTCTAATCAAGCCTATTGGCGTGGAACTCATTATATCTTTCTCTAAATTTTCTGAGTTGTTGCTAAATCATTATGCCCATCAAGTATCTAGAATACCTTGCCAACCATTATTGTTAATTTCAATTCATGATTCACACCCAATAAAATGTGATTTTCAAACAGAAAAGAAGAAAATATATGCCAATATGTATATGTTCAATCATTATGTCATTGATTTAAATCTCACATGATATAATAAGTAAGGAATCTATCTTTTTCTAGAATTTTTTTTTTGAAGTGCAGAGCTCTTCCTGCGGGAATAGGCATAGCAACCGAATCCATTGGCCATCTCTGATGCATCGCCCACCCTCCATTAAATTAAATTTTGGGGATTTGTTCCAATTATCCTCCCCTACCCTGTTTTGTCCTTTTCAGTACAAGAACGATAGTTCATTTTGAGTGTGGTGATGCAGAAACCCTCCTTGAATTGTTTTTTCATAGTCATAAAGGGCCTAAATTTGAGTGATTTATCTATCAATTGTGACATCAAAATCATCTCAATTGGAAATGAAAGATTGTGACCTTCAATTGGTTTTCCATAGTCATCAACACCCTGATCTGAGTGATTTATCGATGAATTGTTGTGTTAAAAACTAGTTTCAAAGAGAAGTGGAAGATTGCAGAATTGTTGAAAATGAGATAACTAGCAACAACCACTTTATAAAAGTGGTTGATATAGGTCGATCGACGTCATTAATTTGGAAAGGTGAAAAATGACCGATCAACGTATATCAACCACTTTTATAAAGTGGTTGTTGCTAGTTGACGGGAAACATGCACGGTGGAAGAATAATTAGGAAATAAATATTATTATTAATGAGTTATTATCAATATTAATATTAATAAAGAATACATTATTAATAATAAAATTAATAATAATACATTGTTTATTAATTTATTATTAATAACACATTATTTATAATATTAATAGTAATTTTTTTTTTTTTTTAACTAGAACGGTTATGTTGTATTAATCGGCTTGCTGGCAAGCCTGGAACAGAAAGTTACATATCTGAAGAAGATTGGTGACCTCTAACAGTGCTTTCAACCTTCTTGTGAATGTCTTGAGAAACCAATCCCATTTGCTTCTTGAACTAATTCGAGAAAATGACAAAGATTGCATACATGAGTAAATTCTCACAAATTGTGAGCATAGTAGAAGACAGAAGCAAAGCATTAAACCGAGGGGGATGAAAATTTCCCCTTAATGTAGGGGTCCAACTTTTTCTGGGAACCTAAAGAAATGTTGGAGGCCGCCTCCTTTTCTCTGCGTGCTTTATTGGTCTTTCTCCCTCGGGTAAGGGGTGGGGACGGAACCGAATTGTCTTCCGGTTCAGAAGTTTCCACAGAGACTGAAACAACCAGGCCTGCTGAGGCAGAAGGTTCCGGAGCTGAAACCTGAGTTTCTTTTGCTGTCGTTGTTTCTGGGGGAGCGAAGTCCGAAGGGCTTTCATCTGCCGGGGGATCTTCCTTAACTGTTGTTGCTTCTGGGTCCAGGGCTTCGTCCTCCTTCAGCGCATCAAAGCTGTTTTTAGTTTCTAGAGTTGCCTCTGCCGTATGGGTGACCTTTGGGGCCTGGGCTAACGGATCCTTTCGCCTTGGCTGCCTTCGACGGTTAGTTACTGGCTGAAAATCATCATCTTTAACTGGTCCCGGTTCCTCAGAGGTTTTGGGACAGCTTCTTGCGAAATGACCGTAGGCATGGCACCGGAGGCACTTAAAAGGAATCTGCTCGTAGTCCAACTCTTGGATATGGCACCATTCCCCCAGGGAGAGCTTAATGGCATCCGAAAGTCCTTTTTCGAGATTAACCTCTACACAAATACGAGCGCATGTAATTGTTCCCCCTTCGGTTCCGCCCTATCCAGGAAGCGCCCAACCTTATTTCCAATGTCCTCCAGAGAGCTTATCCCCCAGAGATGCAATGGAAGATGAGGCAGCCTAACCCAAACAGGGGCTGCTGTGATCTCGGCTCCGGGGTTGAAGTCAAGAGTCCAGGGAGCTAAGAACAGCCCTTTCGATCCCATGAAATAGGGACCAGATCTGAAAACTAAATCTTGGTCCTCTTTCCTCGTGAAGCTGAAAATAAAAAAACCCCTGCCTACTGCGTACAGAGTAACGTTTCCCTGAATCAGCGTCTTCCAACGTTCATCCATCCATGCCTCCACTGCTTTGGGGCTTGGCCATAGCCCTGTAAACTTTCCGATGAGGGCATTTTCTGCTAGGAGGAGGGCAAGCTTGCAAGGTTCCTCTGGATCTAGCTCCAGAGAAGGGATCTCCTCCATCTTCTTCACAAACTTGGACGAGAGAGGAGGCTTGGATTTAGGTCCTGCTGAGCGGACTAACGATTTGAAAGCTTCCAAAGAGTCTTTTTCCATCTCGGCGGACGGGACTGGGGCCATAGGAGTAGGCGACGACCTCCAGCGTAGAAGCAAAACGCGAGCCAACCCGCATGCAAGAGGGATCCGCGGCCCAGTATTCCCCTGGTCGCTGCTCCACACGAAGACGCGCCCCTGCAAACTCCAGAACGCGTGCGAGGCGAGGGTCGCACTGCTACGCCGACCTTGGACTGTTATCCTCGCCCCTGCCAACTCCAAAACGCGTGCAAGCCGAGGGTCGCACTGCTACGCCAACCTTGGACCTGTATTCCTCCGCTGCTGCAGTGAGTCGCATCCCTGCAAACAAAAACCAGGTCGGGGGCGGCTAGGGTTTAGGCCCTAGCCGCGTTGCTTCCGACTCTCTCCATCCGGCTCTCTTGATACATCTTTCATATTAATAGTAATTTATTAATAATAATAAAGTATTACATTATTTATAATTAATAATAATTATAATAATACATTATTTATAATTTTAATAATATTTTATTATTATTATTAATAATAATATTCAAAATACTTTATTAATAATAAAGTATTAGTAAATATACAAATATAAAATTACATTATTATTATTATTATTATTAATATTAATATTAATATTATATTATATTATATTACTATAATATAATATTTAATATATTAATGTATTTAAACCTTGTTAAAAAAAANTTTATTAATGTAGTTATATATTATTAAAGTAGTAATGCATTAAGAAAATAATATAATAACTAGCATATCCCTAAGCTAGCAAATGAGAATGCCTAAGTAATTTAAGAGATATTTTTATATTAATGTTATTAATTATAATTACAAAGATATTTTAATTAAAATGATTATATTTCAGATTATTTTACTATTTTGATGAAGACCTCTTATCCCTTTTAAAAAGAGAGCGTAAATCTTTAGACTGACTTATTTATATATAAAAAATCTTTAAAAATGATGATGGAATTTAAGAATAATATGTTTTGGTGGATAATATTTGCATTCATGGATTAAAAAATTATAAAATAATATTGGGTTGTTGTAAAATTTTATATTCAAATGTAAGATTGTTAAGATCAGATGAAGATGAACAAATCAATTTGATTTATCTAATCTTTTAAAAGGTAAGAAAATACTTATTTAAGTTTAAAATTATATTTCTATATGAAAAAATCTTGTAAAAAGAGGTGTTTCTTAATTACCATATTTGTTTTAACAAAAAAAAATATAAATAATATTATATTAATAAAGTAAATCTAGTTAAATATACAAATATTTAATTTTAAGAAAAATTACATATAAAGATATCTAATTTCAAAACAAATTACATATTTTAAATTAAAGATATTCAAGTTTGAAAATAAAGATATTTAATTTTAGAATAAATTACAATTGCTAAAATAAATATATTTAATTAAGGGCAAATTACAAATCTCTAAATAAAAATATTTTATTCCAAAGCAAATTATAGATGTAAAAATAAAGATGCAACTATATTTAATTGTAGAACAAATTACAAATGTCAAAATAAATATTTTTAATTCCAGGAATCACAAATGTAAAAGTGATCCCATAACTTAAGGGAAAAAATCAAAGCTTGCCTAGTCAAAAACTCCTTTTATTCTACCTCATTAAATTCAATTTATTTAAAAATGCTCTCATAAAATTGAACCTTGCCTAGCAAAAAACTCTTTATTCTTTTCTATTTGAATTTTTTTTTTAAATTAACTTATGTATACATCCATTATAAAATTGTTTACTATTTCTAATTAAAAAATATAAATTAAACAATAAATTTTGATTAACTTATACATACATCCATTATAAAACCATTTAATACTTTTAATTGGAAAATATAAATTAAACTTTAATTTATTTATATGTATAAAGGTTACCAAATTATTTAATATAAATTTTTAAAACAATTACACATTTTAAAATAATATCATAATCTTCCCTTTTTATCATTCCTTACCCATAAATTCAATTCCTTTAAACACTATAATGACAAAAATTATATACTTAACAATTTATGATATATACATCCAATTATAATTTAATTAAATATAAATATTCAATTATATGAATACAAAAATATATGCTATAAAATATGTAATTCTAAAAATGTTGGATGATCACCATACTCATCCAAAAATTCTATACTATTTTTTTTTTACTTTTAATTTGGCCTTTTCAAAAATCCTTATAAAATTTTATATTTCATATGTCATATGATAGTGAAATTTATTATGATAAACCTCTAAACCAGAAGTATTACAAAGAATTAGCTAACCACCAAACACAATGAGCATGTATAATGTATACACAAATGCATAATAGAGTAGGGTATTAACACTTTAGTGAGTGAAAATATTAGTTTTATATAAAATATGGGTAAAGTAAGAGTCCTACAAAATGTACTTTATATGGTAAATTATGTAATATTGTTTTTTAAAGAGGGGAAATTTTGACATAGTCTCCTCACTCTAAAAAAAAATAGCAAATGAACATAAAAACAACCACGAGTGCAATGTCAAATAAATAAATAAATAATATATATTATAACCTATAATATATATATATATATATATATATATATATTAAGAATATAATTGAAAGTGATAAAATTTTAAATTTTAAATGAAATGATTATATATATATATATATATATAATCATTCTGGTTGATGTTAAAATCATCAAAGGAATTATAAATATGGATTAATAGTTTGTTTAGGAAAAAGCAAACCACAGAGGTGGGCCTATTCCTCTGAGCTCCAATGTAAGTGGCACTTCACAAATTCTAGTTAGATTAATCAGGGAACTCACACACAAAGAGACACGAAGAACATACAAAACAATTTTTCTATTGCATTAGAGGCATGAGTATTTATACAGTGGTGAGATGAGCTCCACCGTTGATTAGTTTCAAGATCAATGGCTGAAATTGCTTCTTCCAGATGTTTTTGGTTCTTTCAAGAGTTTACCGAAGTTGGTGTAGTCGGTGCATTTATTGCAAGCTTATCTCCATCAACTACAGGACTGGTTGTTTAATTAATTTCTAACACTCCCCCTTAATTAAACAACCTTTACAACACCTATCTTATCTCTACATATTACAAACTTAGCCTTCCTAAGAGGCTTTGTAAATATATCTGCAGCATTATCATTTGTGTTGCAATACAATACATCAATTTCATTTGACTGTATTTTTTCTCTTACAAAATGATAGTGTGTCTCAATATGCTTTGACCTAGCATGATACACTGGGTTGTTTTCCAGTTGATGGAACTTTGGTTGTCACATTGGATGATTGTTGGTACTTTTTATTTTTCTCCAACATCTTCAAGTATCCTCCTTAGCCAAATTGCTTCACAGGTGGCAGTGTATAATGCTTTGTACTCAACTTTAGTGGATGATAAAGAAACAGTTGGTTGTTTCTTACTGCTCCAAGACACAATCCCTGATCCAATACTGAATGCATATCCTGTAGTAGACTTCTTGTCATCTAGATCTCCTGCCCAATCAAAATCTGAGAAACCTGTCAACTCAACATCAAAATCATTAGTATACTCAATACCAAAATCAGTATATATATATATGCTGGTTTTCCTGGTTTTCCCGGTTTGGGTTTCCAGGGGAAAAATCTCTATGTAATGTTTGTATTTGCCATTGTATCTTTTCTGTTCTTTTATGAATATTTGTTTACAGTAGACATTGTACAAGGTTAGAATTTACATTTGGTATCAGAGCTTTATTGTCTTCAGGGGGACGCCTTTGTGGTCAAGGGTTTGGCTCGAGACTATGATAAGCCTTGTTACAGTGGGAGATATGTGGTATTGTTTTTCAGGTGAAAAGAAATGGCAAGCAATTTGAAGATGGAGATCAAGAAGTTTAATGGGAAAATATTTGAGCTATGGAAGCTCAAGATGGAATATCTTATGGTGGACAGAGATCAGTGGATCACGGTAGATCCAAGTACTGTAGCTACATGAACTTCTGCAGATGACTGGAAAAAGATGGATCGGAAGGCAAAGAGCACAATTTGACTGTCTCTCTCCGATTCAGTATTACTGAATGTGTCATAGGAAGCTACAACCAAGGATTTATGGGAAAAGTTGGGGAAGTTGTATTAGTATAAGTCCCTGGTAAATAAAATATTCTTGAGAAAGACGATGTATAACTTGAGGATGAGAGATGGAGACTCAGTGGCAGAGCATTTGAACGCCTTGAATATTGTGGTAAGTCAGTTAATATCTGTTGAGATTAAAATTTCAGATGAAGATAAATGTATCAGTTTGTTGTGTTCTTTACCAGACTCGTGGGATAGTCTGGTTGTGGCCATAGGTAGTAATACAACTTCTTTGAAGTTTGAAGAAGTTGTCTCATCCTTGTTGTCGGAGGAGATGAGACGAAAGAATATGGAAGGACATAACACAGACACCTGGATAGTCCGGCGAAATATATGTAGTATTACAACTTCTTTGAAGTTTGAAGAAGTTGTCTCATCCTTGTTGCTCCGGGAGGAGACAGATGAAAGAATATGGAAGACATAGCACAGATTTATTTATTTGGGAAGAGGATCGCCCGTGAAAGAAATAGATTCACTGGGAGATCTAAGTCTAAGGGTGACCAAATCTGGAAAGTCGGCAGTGTTGCTGGAGGTGTGAGTGAAGGTACCATGTTGTGCCAGATCCAAAGTTGAGGAAAAAGAAGGGATCTAAAGAATCTTCTATAGAAGAAAAGACCTGCTGTGGAAGGAGGGGATTTTTACTTTGGCTTCCCCTTCAGTTACGCTGTAGATCGCGAGGCATGGTTGATCGACTCGCGCATCCATAAGACTCCCTACGTGGAGTGGTTCCGCCAATATGAAAGTGGCGATGGAGTGAAAAAAAAGTGAAAGTGTTTTCAGGTAATGATCTCACAACCAATCATAGGAAGAGTGAAGTATCGTTGAGACTCATAGATGGAAGATTAGAACAATGCCTGGTGTTCTACACATCTGGCGATGTATCGTAAATTTGATTTTTGTAAGAAAATGGAAGATGCAGGGAAAAAAAACAATTTTTGGAAAGGGAACTTACAAGATGGAACGAGGGGAAATGGTGTTGATGAAGTGAGTTAAGTTAGGAACTCTATATAAGCTTCTGTGGAAGAACTACGGTGATGGTGTAATAGCTCCTATCGAATTCGATATTGGTTGAAGAAATAACCTCTTATAGTCTTGGAGAAAAGGCTATGGTGTATCAAAGATCAGAATATCGGAGAGAAGGGATTTCAACTACTACACAATAAAGGAATGGTTGAAGGTAAGGCCCTTAACTTCTCTCTGATTTTGATTTGGCGTGAAATTACTGTCTATATGGGAAGCGACCGAGTAAGATTCTCCGGGTGCAACGAGGGCGTAAGGAATTTTACATCCAGTTCACATACGATGTTTTTGGACCTCGGTCGGTCCCATCATTGGGAAAACTTGGTGGTACTATGTCTCATTTATAGATGAATTCTCGAGGAAAACTTGGATATATTTCCTCAGGAAGAAATCTGAAGTCTTTGACAGGTTTAAAGAGTTTAAGGCTCTTGTTGAGAATCAAATAGAGAAAAGAATTAAGGTGTTGAGAACAGATAATGGAAAAGAGTTATGTGGGAATGAATTTGAAGAATTCTGTAAGAAGTGAGGTATAACAAGGCATAAGACTACTCAATATACACCTCAGCAGAATGGAGTTGCAGAAAGGATGAACAAGACGCTAATGGAAAAAGCAAGGTGCATGCTTAGTGGTGTCGAGTTAGGGCAAGAATTGTGGGTAGAGGCAGTGGGTACTGCATGTTATCTCGTCAACAGATCACCCTCATCAGCTTTGGGTTACAAGACTCCACAAGAGGTATGGATTGGTAAGGAACTTTCTCTCACACATATTAAGGTATTTGGCTACGATGCATATGTTCATGTTCCAAAGGAAAACATGAGTAAGATGGATAAGAAGGCTGGAAAATGTATCTTTATTGGATATAAAGATGGTCTCAAAGGTTATAAGCTTTGGAACCTAGAAACTAAGAAGGTAGTGTATAGTCGAGATGTGGTATTTAGAGAAATGAAGGATGTTGTTAAACAGGAAGTCCTACCAAGTAAGG
>SNQJ01S0213069.1:0-15764 GCA_010110895.2 Picea sitchensis | reverse complement strand
CACCAAGGGATAGGTCCACTTCACTACCACCTGTCCCAATATGCCAAAGGTGGGGGAAGGGGGACAAAACTTAGAAAATGATATGAGATAATAATATGATGAATAATTTCATGAAATAATAATATCAAAAAATAAACTAAAATGTGTGCAGAGAAATACAAAAATGCATGTGTGCAAAGAAATAGGAGTGTGTAACACTCAATAAATCTTAAATCTTAGTAAAAGTAGTTTGGAGAATATTCTTAGTAAAAATAGTTTGGAGGAATGAGTATGCATATATGGGAGAAAAAAAATGACTAAGTATGAAAGTGTTAAGTGAAGTAAAAGTAAAAAGTGAAAATGGAAATGGATGGAAATGAAAAATGGAAATGGATGGAAATGAAAAATGGAAATGGAAATGGAAATGACTAAGTATGGAAATGACTAAGTACAGAAATGGAGTGTGGAGTGTGAATATGCCTAAGGAAAGTAATGAGAGAGTAAGGAAAATGACTAAGTATAGAGTATGGAGAGTACGGAAAATGACAAATTATGAGAGAAACGGGTACAATTTGAAGAATGCAGAGGACAAAAACAAGGTTGCAGAAGGATGGTACATGCAGAGGAATGAGAGTGTCGGGTTCTCCACATGGGATTTAATTAGTAAATTGGATAAGTATGGGACAATAGTATAGAGAGGTATTTCAGAAGATGGAGAAATTTGACAATATCTTGGGCATATGACCTTTGTTTTTTATTCCATAAAATGGTCGACAAAGCTGACACATAGGGATATCAAATGAGAAGATGGACACACACAATTTCCTTCTTTTTTATATCCTTTTATTTTCTTCTCTTTTCAAAAGAGAATTCATCCCTGTTTACTTAGTGTGAAGAAGAACCTCAACACTAAAACTAATTTTGAAGTCTTCATAAAACTTGTTGGGTCTTCATGATCAATAGGTGAAGGGTATTTGACACTTTCCAAATTTGAAAATTTTGGTCTCCATTTGAAAGAGGAATAGGTTCAAATATGCACCCCAATCACCTAGTTGATGGGTGTTAGGAAAATACATCAATAGAGCTAGACTATGAGTAACTTCCTTTCAAGTGCAATTATTGCCACAAGTACATGCATTCTACCAAAATTGATCAAAGAATCAAGAGAACCAAACTCTTCCTAAGTAGGCTATGAACTCTTATAGTTAAACAAATCATAATCCATTTAGGCCAACAAACAACAGATGTAGAAAAAAATAGTCCAAGGTGTCACAAAAACCAAAGATAACCCAAGAAGGATAGTCCAAAGCAAACAACAATAACTTTGGGGCCCTTAAAAACGTCAAAGATTAGGAAAAGGAAAGTGAGAAGGTGTTGGGACAACCAATTTAGGAAAATCTTGAGGCTGAAATTGAATTCCCTAGCATGACTCGAGGTGAACAAGAGGTTACTCTAGAAGAAGAAGAAACACTGCAATCCCTACCAATAGAAGAAGAAAAGCTCAAGCATCCCAATTCAAAGGCTATTTCTATAAAGGGGAAAGAACCTAAAGTGTGCCTAGAATATCTCCTTCAAGAAACATAGATGGTAAGATTCCCTCCATCTCTTGACATCTCTTATCTCAATGCATTAAGATCAAAGGCTCTTCATATCTTGTCACCTCTCACAAGAGAGTGGAAAACGAATCGAGAGTGTTGAGAGATATAAGCACATCAAAACAAAGTAAGAGGTACTTAGATTTCACTTGCTACTTCTTATTCAAACTTTTAGATGTAATTACATTTGCTTTATATATCCAATGTTTTTCCACGTGATTGTATTACTATTCCAATTTTTAAGGTTGTGTACCTACCATACCTATAACAACATAAACTAGAGGGTCTTAAGAAAATTTTAAAATCTAGACTTTATGTATATGATATAAGAATATCATTAATCCTAAAAAAATTCACTACTTTTGGGGTTGCCTAGTGGGTTGAGGATTGAATGGTTTAGCCCCCCTGGTGCTCTTTTGAGGGAGAAATTTCCCTTTTATAGAGTTGGTAAGGGGAAACCTTCTCACAACTCGCATTTTCCTTGCTCAAATGTAAAATCAAATTACAATAATTTACATTCATTATTAGTCCCTGCCGTAGGCATAGAGGGACTATAGCGATCGATAAATTGTTGACTTCATATTAGTCTGTCCTTTGACCATAAATATTTCCAGATTATCTATTGTTGGAACCAGGTAACCAAAAACATCAATTTTTATATAAAAAAAAGTGCCATATTTGTCATGATCTGATTGGACAAGGGATTCAAGGTCTTATTGTCAGCTTCTCTATTCCCAATGTTATATATGTTGGCATATCCAAAGTATTTGATCGTATATGGTCTTTTTGAATCATATATTTTCTTATGCATTCCTCGAAGGTGGATTAATGCTAGCATTAATTCGAATGTTTGGTTTAGCATTTTATGATAGTTAAATTTATGGCAATGTTTGATATGGTTGCATATAGAAAGTTTGGCCTTCCAATACATTCTCTGGTGTTTGAACTATTGTTACAAAAAATATAATAATTTTTTTGGGATACATCAGAGACTTGCCACATTGAATTTTTTTCTTAAATGTTTACAGAGCATTTCTGACAGACTTAAATGTTTACCTAACAGGTTTGGTAGTGTTGAATGGTTACTTAACAGGCTTGTTACAAGACATTTTCTTCATGGCATTGCTGGTTCACTGGTCCATGCTTGTTTTTTGCATGGCACTGATTTCTTATTTGCATGTTGTTGTTGTTCTTGCTTTCTTGTTCGTGTTGTTGTAGTTTGCACGTTTTCTTGGGGGAGTGGTTGTTGCTTGCTTCTGTCTTCGTTGTATGTTGTTTATTGTTGCTTGATTCGACTTTGCAGGGTTCTGGTCCTGCACCTGCAAGGTGGGCCTTATTTGCAGGGTTCTGATCCTGCGCCCGCACTTGGGTTCTTATTTGCTGCTTGTTCTTGTTTGCCAAGGGTTTGCAATGTTGGGATGCTGCATTTGCAGTTGGATCTCTGGTTACATTTTTTTGTAGTGGATTTTGCATAGAATACTATTAAGATAAAATAACAAAGCAAAAAATTGCAGGCGATGTAAATTGCATCTCTTACATGTTGAAGCAGAGTTTGTCAGCCTCAAAGTATATTTCATAGTTGTCAATGCTTTTTCCATGGATTCTGTGTTGCTATGGTTTCATAGTTGTCAATGCTTTTTCCATGGATTCCGTGTTGCTATGGTTTCATAGTTATGAGACTGCATTTTGCTGTGTGGGAGATATACATGTTCTCTCCCTTTTATTTTCCTCTTGTAAACTATGTTTCTGGCTCTATAGTTTCTCGTGTTTCTATGGTCATTTCGACCGACCACCATTCGGTTGCATACTTATCCATTTTTATGGACACGGCTCCTGGACAAAAGAGAATGCAATTTATGAAATTATAGGTTTCCCGGACAACATAAGTTAATGATCGCGGGTTCTCGGGGTGGTGGGCTGAAAATTGGGCTTTTATTGTTCCGTGCCCTACAAATAGCATGGAGAGTTCCGCAAGGTCATGTTCGGTGTATACATTGGCATTCCCGTATTATTTTTCTTTAAAAGAAGGGCTTCTGGACAAAAGAGATTGAAATTTATGAAATTATAGGTTTCCTGGGCAACATAAATTAAACATAGGAAATATGTGATTTTATAAAGTAGATATATAAAGCATGCACGAAGCCCTCATCCCATACTTTGCCAGTTTTTGCATCGCGGGTTCTCGGGGTAGTCGGTTGAAAATTGACAGTCAGAGAGTTCCATGATATACAAATTGACAATCGGACTTGTGGACTATTTGAATTTTAAGGGCCTGGTGTCCAAAAAATTTAACATTCTCGAAATAGTTTAGTTTATGTACATTTTACATACGCTGGTGGACAAAAACACTAAAAAAAATTAGTTAGCATTTTTTGGATCACGGGTTCTCGGAGTGGCGGGCTCTAAATTCGTCTTCTATTGTTCTGTGTCCTAGAAATAGCATGCAGAGTTCCGCGATATCAAATTGACAATCAGACTTGTGAACTATTTGAATTTCAAGGGCTCATGTCCAAACAAATTAGCATTCTCGAATTACTTTTCTTTACGTACGATTTAAATACGCTTCTGGAGAAAAATACAGAAAAATAGTGGAACCATCTGTTACATAGGGATCCATCCCCACTACCTTCATCGCTTCCCAACACACATTAAATATTCTTTCAAAATTCAGAACCGACCAGACAGGTTCAAAAAGATGGGCATCAATAACTGGAAAGCTGGAGTACATCTCCCATTAAAATGAATAGGTAGGCGAATATTATGGGATCTGGTAATTTCTTTTTGCGTGCATTTTGAATTTGTGAAATATATATATATATTTGCTTGTGCAGTTTTAGTTTTCTTAAAACCTTCAGCATAGTTCATGAACGTGTCACCCACAGAGGCCTTGACATCATGTCCCTCTTTAATATTGTGCATATCTTAGATGTCAGATTTGAGAATCTACTCGGATATGGGAATTTTAATACGTACTGCTAGTCAGTATTCAACGTACATATTTGAAACGATTGGTATTAATAAGCGAAAACATGGAAAACATCTGTCATTCAAACGAATCAACACAAAATCTACGAAAGATCATCCAACGTTGCTTTTAAAATACTTATTGACATTTCTCTCTATCATCAAAGAGTTTCACTTTAGGGTGCCTTCGTTCTAATGTTCCTGGTCATGGACATGTAAGACAATTTAGAGATGTGATTGAGGGGAAGATGAAAGAAGAGAGACCGGTTTTATGTGACGTGAGATTTGAGTAAAAATAAAGTCTATTATACAAGATAAACTCAGAGAGAACGAAAAAAAAAAGAACAAGTATGTTCTGGTTGGTGTTCTCCCTATGTTCGTTGCTTTGGTTGGTTGAAAAGGCTTCTTGGAGATTTGTTTGTTGAACTTCTTTGTTTTCTTGCTGGGAATTGTAATGGATTTTGAGGTCGCATGCAAAACAGTTGTTCGTTTGAGTATATAGCTTCTTCCAATAACACATATTTGGCAAGTGTATCGAATTGTACAAATCCCAGAAGAATTTGTTTTCCTCGGGGGAGGCGCATTTACAGTGGTTTGCAAAATGGCCTGTCATGTTCGTAAATGACACGAACTATTTCTCCATTTGCGAATGTAACCAGAGGCGGGTAACTAAAACTGTATGGGTGGATAAAACAACATATTATCATTGCAAAAGTTTCTATGTCAAATTTTGATGAGCTACATGTGGGTTCGGTAACCGACTTGACATAAAGCCATGTTCTTTGTAAAATTTTGTTCGGTTTCCTCTGGATGTAGTTGCAAAATCCACATATTTGGTGTCACCTCCACCGCTATGAGGAAATATATATTCTGATGCCATTTGCATCATTTGATACACTTGCCAGACCTGTGTTGGTGTGTTTTGCAGCATTTGATGCACTTTCCACACCTCTGCTGCCCGAAGAAGTTATGTACCTCAATAGATTTGCATTTTGCATTTGGGTTGAACGTTTCTTCCAATTTACTGTAATAAAGCAAAGAAGTTTAACATACAAATCCTCAGGTAGGATTTTCAACCAAATAGATGATCGAATACAAGGAGAATACCAGTCACTACATACTTGAATTTTTTTCCCCTGCCATAGCTGTTGTGACATAAAATGACTTCGTCCACTTTGAAATCGGTCTGAATCGCATTTCTAAGTTGTCTCGGATGTCAAGGGTCAGGAACATTGGAAGGAAAGCACCTTAAACCCCAACTTTTCGACGACAGAGAGAAATTAATACTTCACAAAGAATGGAATGTTGAATAAGCAGCCATTGCAAGCATGCCATATTTGGAAGAGACAAGGTATTCAAAAAACTGGGATAGATGTACTTGGTATCACTGATTAAGTACAAAACCCAAAATTGATATTCAACTCATTTTTTACGAATAAAGAGTTTGAACGTCAAGAAAACTGTCAAGAAACTTGATCAATGTACATATTTCAGTATTTTCCAATTTGTGGTATTTGTTTTAATTGTATTTTGTACCTTCTTCCCCTGTGTTGTTAAACATGAAGGAGAATCTTTACTTTGTGCTGCCCACTAGTTCAATCTAAATAAAGATTGGTTTGTTCTTTCTTTACATTTTGCATTTAAGAATAATTTTTCATAAGTGGCTCAACTGTTGACGTAATGTTCCTGTTCAGTATGTTGGATATAATTCAGCTTCTTCTATTTGATAATATCTGTGCATATATACTAATATCAGTACTATTGGAATAAATACAATAAACTTAGGCAATTATGTTTGGGTTTGCGGCATTAAACAACTATGTTTCTTGTTCCGTCATATACATCTTGCAGCCAAAGAACTTCCGTAGTCTGCAATTTATGCTTTAATTACTTAAGTCACACCAAATATAGATTGCATTTAATTTAATTTAGATATTGATGTTTATGAAGATTTGACGTTTGCTCATGTCATTGCAAGCAATACAAGATGAATAGATGATAAGGATTTTATCTTGCTGAGACCACAATGCAAATTCATGTTTCTTGTTGCGCGATGTACATCTTGCAGTGAAAATTTTCGTTCTTTCAATGAAATTTGCGAACCAAAGAGCATCTTGCAAATTGGGAGATCATTTGCATTTTAAACATAAACGGTCCATTAATATATATTAGTATGAATACTATTCAGATAAATATGAAAACTTTCTCCATTGATAGATACTAGTATGAATACTATTGAAATAGATTTCAAACCTTTGTCTTGGCCAATACTTAGCTAGTTATCTGGGCACCAGGTCCCAGGTTCACGGTACCCAACACCTATGTCCCATGTTCCGTCATATACATCTTGCAGCCAAAGAACTTCAGTGATCTACACTTAATGCTTTTACTAGTGAGAACCCGGTAGGGGTTCAAAAACTTTGCGATTAATAAACGATTTTTTTTTTCGACTGTCAGATACTTATCTATTTTCCCCTTTTGCTTTTCTCGTCCATTATGACTTTCTGGTTTTATACTTAGTCGCCTTTCTATGATGGGCGGTTGCAGGGTTCGCGCACTGACATATCTTCATCTCCATTTGTATCTTCACATGAGGAATCCAACTGACCATTGTACCTTTCCATACATAGGCAATTTTATGGTCGCGATTGCCGGATCGACGCATACGAACTGGCCTTTTCTTCTTCCCGCTCATTATTGATTTATGGATATATACTTAGTTCCCTTTCTATGGTATCTGGTTCCAGAGTTGGCGGGATAACATGTCTTCATCTCCATCTATATCCTCACACGACGGATTGGACTGACCATTGTTCCTTTCCATAGCCAATTTTATGACCGCCGTTGCGGGGCCGCCGCTTGTGAACCCACCTGCTTATCATTCTAGTATATACATCTTGCATTCAAAACATCTGTAATCTACAATTCCACCACGGGTTCCTTGTATACATTAAATTCGTTCAAAGTATATGTTGCTGCTTTCCATCCCCAACAACTTCACGTCCTTCTTGATATACATGAACAATGCTCTTACTAGTGAGAAGTGGACAGTGGCACACATATTAGTTTGTCCTTTGACCAGAAATATTTGCACAATACCTATTGTTGGAGCTATGGAATTAAAAGCATATATTTTTATATAATAAAAAGTTACATATATGTACTGATCTGATTGGATAAGAGATTGGAGGTCTTATTTCTGCCTTCAATATTCCCAATGTACTATATGGCAAGATATCCAAAGTTTTTCTCGTAGATAGTATTTTTTAATCAGATATTTTTCCTCTATATTTCTTGAAGGTCGATTAATGCTAGCATTAGTTCGAATGTTTGTATTAGCATTTTCTGCTAGGAAAATATATCTGTAAGTTTTCATATGTACTAAGCATATTGAAATGTTTTGATATCCAAGCTTTGTAGTGATTGAGAATTCCAAAGTTTATAGCGTGTTTGGTGGATGTATATTTGTTGAAATGTATTCACACTTATTCTGAGATGCGTCAATAGGCTTGATAACGTAAATGTTTACATGACACGACGTCCTCCAACACCCCTGACAACTTAAATGTTTGCATACCGCGTCCTTCCTGATATACATGAACAATGCTCTTACTAATGACAAGCAGAAAGTGGCACTAAGGATACTTTCGTGATCTGCAATTTATGCGTTACTTGGTGAGAACTGAGAAGGGGTTCGAAAACATTTGCATTAATAATCAAAGACTAGATGTTCTTCGACGAGATACTTTTCCCTTTTCTTCTTCTCGTGTGTTATCAATTTCTAGTTATATACTTAGTCACGTTTCTATGATCGCGGGTTCCAACGTTGCCGTGTTGACATATCTTCATCTCCATCTATATCCTTGCATGACGAATTGGACCGCCTGCTATTCCTTTTCATACTTAGTGAATTTTATGCCCACACTTGCCGAATTTGCGCAATTCAACTCTACTGCTTGTTCCATCATCTACATCTACCACTCAAAATTTCCCTGATCTACAATTCCACTGCGAACTTCTCCGTCCTTTTTCCCTTATTTTCTTCCCCTGTATTATGGGACTATAAAATATGGACATGATATTTTATAGAGCATGTACAGATTCCGCATTCCATACCTAGCGACATTTTGGATCACAGGTTGTCGGGCGGGCGGGCTCAAAATTGGGCCTCCATTGTTCCGTGCCCTACAAATAGCACCCAAAATTGTGCGATATACAAATTGACAAGCAGACCTGCGGATTGGTGGACTCAACATTGCACTTCTATTGTTCTGTTTCCTCCAAACAACGCTCCCAGTTTCGCAATATAGAAATTGACACACAGAATGCAGGGCTGGTGGGGTGAAGATTGCCATTGTTTACAGATGCTAATCCTTGTGAAGTATCTAACAATATCTAAAAAAATATTTTTAATACTAAATTAGCTCTTAGTAGTGACAACTGGACACAGAGGTACAAAACAGTTGGGATTTCTCTCTCCGCAATATACAAGTTGACTATCGGATTCCGACATTGTCCGCTCTTCTGTGTTACAGATTACACATTCAAATGTTTGTAGCGATACAATTAGAATGTCGGGGCCTCACATATTCTGCAGACACCTTTGCAACCTGTTTTGGATCCTACTGTTACCGGATTCATGAAATGTGCAACCCCAACGTTGGCGGGTTGACATATCTTTATCTCCATCTATATAATCACATGGTGAATCTGATCAACCGCTGTTGCTTTCCATACTTGGCCAATTTTATGTGCACGATTTTCGGGTTGGCGCCAATTTCATCTCCATCTATATCCTATTCATACTTAGTGAATCTTATGCCCATGGTTGCCCGGTTGGCGCAATTGAACTTTGTTCCTTTTTGTTTCATTATATACAACTTCCACTCAAAAATTGTGCAATCCCAACTGTTTCGTACCTGTGTCCAGTTGTCACTACTAAGAGCTAATTTAGTATTCAAAATTTTTTTTAGACACTGTTAGATACTTCATAGGGATTAACATCCATAAACAATGGAAATCTCCACCCCGCCAACCCTGCATTCCATGTGTCAATTTCTATATCGTGAAAATGGGAGCGATGTTTGGAGGACACAGAACAATAGAAGTGTAATGTTGAGTTTGCCAGTCTGTAGGTCCGCTTGTCAATTTGTATATCGTGGAATTCGTAGCACGGAACAATTGAGGCCCAATTTTGAGCCCGCCCGCTCGAGAACCCGCGATCGAAAATGTCGCTACATATGGAATGTAGAATCCGTACATGCTCTATAAAATATCATGTCCATATTTTATAGTCCCATAATACACGGGAAGAAAATAAGGGAAAAAGGACGGAGAAGTTCGCAATGGAATTGTAGATCACGAAAATTTTGAGTGGTACATGTAGATGACAAAACAAGAAGCAGAAGAGTTGAATTGCGCCAACTCGGCAACCACGGCCATAAAATTCACTAAGTGTGAAAAGGAACAACAGGCGGTCCAATTCGCCATGCAACGATATATATGGAGATGAAGATATGTCAACACGCCAACGTTGGAACCCGCGATCATGGAAACGTGACTAAGTATATAACTAGATTACCGAATACAAATTGACTACCGAATTCCGACATCGTCTTCTCTTCCGTGTTATAGATTATGCATTCAAATGTTCGGAGCAATACAATTAGAACATTGGGGCCTCACATCTTCTGCAGACACCTTCGCAGCCTGTTTTGGATCCTCCTGTTGCCGGGTTTAAGAAATGTGCAACCCCAGCATTGGCGGGTTGACATATCTTTATCTCCATATATATAGTCACACGACGAATCCGATCGACCGTTGTTGCTTTCCAGACTTCGCCAATTTTATGTCCATGGTTGCCGAGCTAGCCCCAATTCCATCTCCATCTATATCTCAAAATTCGACCTCCATTGTTGCGTGTCTTAAAAATAGCACCCACAATTGACAAGCGGGCCTGCGGATTGGCCGACTCAACATTGCACTTCGATTGTTCCATGTCCTCTTGACAACACTTCTAGTTCTGCGATATACAAATTGACACACAAAATGCAGGGCTGGCGGGGTGGAGATTTCCATTGTTTACGATATACAAATTGACACCTATGAAGTATCTACCAGTATCTAAAAATTTATTTTCAATACTAAATTAGCTCTTAGTAGTGGCAACTGGACACAGAGGTACGGAACAGGTGGCATTGCACCCTATGCAATATACAAATTGACTACCACATTCTGACATCATCCGCTCTTCACTCTACCACGACTCACAAATGTTTCAAAGTATCTCTTGCTGCCTTCCATCCCCACTAACTTTCTGTCCTTCCGACTGTCCTACCATACCCTGTTCGTTGTTACGCGCATTGCACTAAAAAAGTTCTGATACATGCAATTTGACCCTTGTGCCCTCACCTTCAACGGTTGTACCTTGCAACCCTATTTTGTAGCTGTTTTTTTCCCATGCCCGCGACCTCCGTACTTTCTTACTATGCAATTAGAAACCTTTCATGCTAACAGGTGACCATGCCGGAACCGTCAACATTGTCATTAAGGGAAAAATGCTCGAGGAGATATCTGATTATTATGCATTAAACCAACATGTGCGGAGAGTTATTTTGTCCCTTCTGATTGTTCATCTCAAACACGCATCGTCGTATTAGGCTGATCAAGAAATCTACAATGCTTAATCGTTGATTGCAATATCCGCCATGTTCGCATTTTCTATGTATGAAATTACTAGTTTTTAATGTTAACAACGCATCATGCAGCAGCCGTCCAAATTGTCATTAATCAACGAAAGTCTCGAGGACATCTTCCATTCACACGCTTTGGACCAAAATTTGCGCATGATTATATTATCCCTTCCAACTTTTCATTTCATTCATCGTCTGGAGAAAACAAACGTTCTTGTAGACTTATGGCAGCAGGTCGATGATAGTTTTGTGGAGATACAATAAATATGTTCGCACACGAGGACCAGAACTTCCAGTGGTCTAGGGCATACTTTTACTATTCATCCCATTCCACCCAGAACAAAGTGATTTGGACCTCTGGAATCGGTCGTGCAGGCGGCGTCCCTGAGGTTTTTGACTGTAAGGAGGTGGTCTCTTGGTGCGCCGAAAAATATATTCCATGCCAAATAATTATTCCACTGCGCGACCATTCTCCTATTTCTTTGTCACTTCAACTCTTTCGTGAGATGTTAAAATTGTCAAAGCCAACATTGGTGTTCAGAGTACAAGACTGCAAACAGTTTCTAGAAAAACATGATAACGGGATGGACATCTTAGCCGACTTCTTCGAAGACCCGACAACAATTCCTGAAGATATCACAAGGTTGCAGGTAAGTTCCTTTAGAAATTCATTCCAGGAAATTGCTTGGTTGTTTACAAGAATAATGTGACAGGCATCCACGACAAGCATTTCCCATATAATTATTTATATTTTGTATTTCATAGTCAAGGAACAATACATTTTCAATTGGGGGAAGCTAATTTCCATTGAGCTCTGTTTCCAGTTGTGACGATTCAAAGAATCGAATAAATTTTATATGTCATCCTACTTAATTTTCGTAATTGTGCATTGCTTCTCGTTTCCAAAACTTCCTCTTTCCAATAAAATAAACTGTGGATTTGACCCAGTAACATTCTAGTACGAGGCCCTGTGGAGGCACAAGGCCTCCCATTCTTTTTATGAAGTTTTTAATGACTTTGTCTCAGTTTTCAAAGATTTACTGTTAGGCAAGGATGCTCCGTGGATGTCTGGGCATGCAACCAAGTTTTTGAACATGAAAGGCACACTTGAGCAAGAGGAAAATCACAGTGTCCTCATGGTCTTTGGCTCGAAGGAAAATCCCACCTTCCTTCCATGCCACATCACGGAAAAGATGGTTGTTGCATAAATAGCAAGGCAATACAACCACTGGTTGCATTTTTTCCATGACAAGAAAAAAAAACAGTTCATTCCTCTGCCCTGGAAAGTCGGAGACTTTGTGTGTAGAAACATCAACAATATTGACGAGTTTTCCACCCATTTCAAGAAATTGAACCTAACGTACACTGAAAGGCTAAAAGGGTTCGACCCTAATGGCATTTTTCGACAACATTTACTAGTTGTTGGCTTTAACACCTCTTTTATCGATAAACAATTGAACCAAGACAGAAACAATGTCTACAACAATCCCGCTTCTGCCAATTGCAATGCAGACACATTGCAAAGCGCGATTGAATTGTACAGACAACATGGAAAAGTATCCGGTGAGAAGAGTACCCAGTCCCCCGCCAACACTCCCAAGAGAACGACATCATGAAGCATCGCTTCGACAGTCCACCCTAGTAAGAAAGCAAGCCAAAAATATTCGAGCGGAGGAGGAGATAAGAACCCTCCTCGCATAAATATTGATAGTTCTCACAAAATTCCACTGTCAAAGAAGAGAAAAAACAATGCAGGGCAGGCGGAGGAACCCGAAATTGAAAGTGGAAAACTGCAACTTGAAATTGAAACTAAACACATGCAAAAAATTGGGTCGTCCGCGATGGAAATATTTGACACCGACTTTTTTGACGTAGATGAATCCTTCATAACCTAGAGTGCTATTTTTGACAACCAATCTAAAAGTATGGTCATTGAAAAGAAAGATGTAACAAATAGGAAAGACAAATCTTGCACATAGATTAACTTTAGGGAAATGTCGTCCCAAATATCCTCATTTCACCAGGTAACCGGTGAAATTCTTCGTGATTCCATTGGAGGAATTGAGATGGAAAATTCCAATATGAAATACCGCCTGAATGAATATGAGCAGGCTTTCATTGCAACCCCAGAATTTGCCAGTCCTTTGGAAAAAATCGTGCCTTCTACCACTGCAGCCAAGATGAAAGAATCCTCTACCCTCCTTGCATGCTCTAGATCCCTTGTAGAGAATAACATCAACAAAATAATGCATCTACTTACTGAAGCCTGGGAAACATTGCAAAATTTAGTTTCCTTCAGAAAGAAGGCCAATGATTTCCTGCAACATTTGGAAACGAATTTAAGAAATGAACAACATTTATGTTATTAGGTACTGGCCCCTTTTGCCAACTATATCGTCAACACATCGGAACTGAAAAGAAGACAAGAGAAAATCCCCTCTCCAAAGCGAACCAAAAAAGTAAACGCATGCTGGCAAAAGAAAGTTGACAACCTGGATCTCATTGTCAAATCATGTAAACAAGTCATATCAGAAAAGGAAGAATATTTATTCACAAGCCTGCTGCAAATGGACTTAGACGGAACTACCAACGAGGTTCAAGATCCAAACTTAATTCTCAAATCATTGTCAATCACCAAATAATCCTTCCAGGAACAAGTTGATATTTTAAATGGGTTGTCTTTCAAAACGTTTTACAACATAATTGAACATCGTCTATATGAGAACGAGCTCTGGGTACTAGACTATGCGGCACACAATGAAGAAGTTGAACATAGTCTGCATAGTATTTCAATGGATCTAAGGAATTTAGAAAACGACCTTTATGACATAGAAATCCAGGACGAAATCAACACAGACCCCATGAAAAGCCACATCGAAGAATGGTTCCAACAGAGAATGGATAGCCTCGTCCAGGAAGGGCAACAACCGATCAATAGGACTCCACTGACCATTGACGACAGCAACACAAACGCATCGGCTTCATAGTAAGTCTATACTGGCATCTTGTTTTCTTTATCAATCTTCTTTAAATCTATGTTGTCATCTTGTTTTATTTGTCAATCCACTTATGACCTCTTTAAATAGAAAACTGTAACCAAAGACTCATAACTTCCAATTTCTTCTTTTCAAGTATTTCTCTCTACCGTCGCGCACTTCTTATTTTGACGTTCCTAATTCTTGTACTTATTTATTTTTATGGTCAGCGGGAGCCCCAATCCCAGTCTATATGACAAACACATTTAAATTTCCACAAACATGTAACAAACATTATTAATTTTTGATAAATTCCAAAGAAAACTGATTCGACAATGCCTTTATTGTATACTAAATTTTGGGTTTCCAGGAACCTTTCTTGCTTGTTCCAAAGAAAACTAATTCAGATCTGCTACATTTCTTCTGTCCTATTCTATGCTATTTTTTTTGTCTTTAACGACGTTGTTACTATTCTATTGTATGCTAACTTTTTGGGTGTCCAAGAACCTATACTTTGATAGATTTTGATTTCTCTTCTATCCATAACCCTTTGCTTTCGAGCAAACTAGTTCGGGAATGCTAATTTCTTTCTGTTTTCTTCCACGAAACTATGTAACAAACATTATTACTATTCTATTGTATGTTTTTAAATGTTGATGTAATTTCCATAGATATGTAACAAACATTATTTATTTTATAATACGTTTCTATAGTTCGCAAGTCTGCTTGTCAATTTGTACGTCGCAGAACTCTTAGTGTTGTTTTTAGGGCACTGAACAACAGAGGCCCATTTTTCAACCCGCTAGCCCGAGAACCCGTGATCCAAAAACTGCCTAAGTATGGAATCTCATTTTGTATATCACGGAATTGTTCATGCTATTTGTAGGGCACGAAACATCAAAGGTTCAATTTTGAGCCCACCAGCCCGAGAACCCGTGAATAAGGGCATAAGTTTCTATAGTTCGCAAGTCCACTTGTCAATTTGTATGTCGTGGAACTCTCGGTGCTATTTCTAGGGCACAGAACAACATAGGCCCATTTTTTAGCCCGCCATCCCGGGAACCCGCTATCCAAAGAATGCCTAAGTATGGAATGAGGGCTCCATGCATGCTCTATAAAATGTGTGCAAAGAAAACTAATTTGACAATCCTATATTTTTTTTGTCCAAGAAAAGCCTTAGTTTTAAAGAAAACTAAATGTAACAAACGTTATTACTATTCTATTATATGCTTTTAAATGTTCATGTAATTTCCACAGATATGTAACAAACATTATTATTTATGGTAAATTTCTAGAGTTCGCAACTCCGCGTCTCATTTTGTATATCGCGGAATTGTTGGTGCTATTTGTAGGGTACGAAACATCAGCAACCCAATTTTGAGCCCGCCAGCTCGAGAACCCGTGATCTAAAAAATGGCTAAGTATCCAATGATGCCATAAGTTTCTATAGTTAGCAAGTCCGCTTGTCAATTTTGTAATGTCCCCCACCTCTTAGAGAGGTGATGAGGAGACTCAGTGGCCTAGGCACCCCCACTAGGTCATAGTCTCACACTGAGGGG
>SNQJ01S0213068.1:4507-15765 GCA_010110895.2 Picea sitchensis | reverse complement strand
AGAGATACTATAATAAATGGTATCGTGACCCGTGCACACATAAGTGGATCAAATCCCACCCCCATGTCCTTCAACTTTTTAGTCCCCGAGGTGTAGGACAGTCAGTGACAGAGTGTGTTGTTAAGCCACTCCGTGATGTTAAAGTCACCGGTTCGAAACCTGTGGGGACAAAAAATCCAACCATGTTAAGGGTTGGTGTGGCTCAGGCCGGGTGCAATCCCCAGGTGATTTTGATGGCTTAGATGCCACTGATTCACGGTTTCTCAAGCCACAGGTTAATCGCAGGTCCTGCACAAATTAACAAACAAAAAAAAAGAACATCTTCATCTGTGAGGGCTTGGTCTTTGATATATTCATGCAATAATTATTTTACTTGGTTTATCAACTCTTTAACGAATTATCAACTCTTTCCATTTCCATCTGCAAAATTTCCTTCCATGAGAAATGGAGAGGTTTTGGTTGATTCCAAGGTGCCATAGTTGCATCGACTAGAAGAACACTTCAAAGGAGTCTCTAGGTGAGATCAAGTCTCATCAAAGGATGAAAAGTAGAAGCAGGGGAAAGGTAAGTAATGGAAAGGTGGGTTAAGGAAAAGTGGAGTCGCTAGACAAACTTTGAAGAAGGTTTGTCATAGGAAATGGGTAGGCTCTTGGAGTGGAGTCACTAGGCAAGCTCGGGGTGAAGGATTTGGGAAAGAGACTTTCCAAAAGTGTCATTTAGGGCACGAAGAGGATTCAAAATCCTCCCCTTAAATGGTGCCAAAATGTTATAGCGCAAGTTGTAGGTTGGGAAAATTTCGACCCAATCACAAGGAAAGTGCTACAACTTGGGAATCCTACACCCGATGTCACCTCGATGTAGGTTTTTCACTTCAAGGGTGACTAGGTTACTCTAGGGAGGTGATCCCAGTGAACCTAGGGGGATTGAGATGGAGTTGGGGGGAAATGGAGGTGAATCCCCTAGAGTTCAAATATAAGTGGAAGAAAAGGCAGGGAGATATGCCTTGCAAGTGAAGTAGTTTTTTCTCCACATGTATAGTAATTCTTCGAATGATTGTACTTTCCCGTGACACAAGAAAATACATTTTGCAATGATATATGTTAGTTGGATCAACAAGTTAATCTTGATTTCCCTAATTTTTAGCATCATATATCAGTTTACATCAGTAAATAAAACATCTAAAATCAACATATAAATATCTATACTAGTTAGGTAAATCAACATCAAACTTGGCAATGAACATAGGATGGAAAATGGAACTTAAGAAGTTATATAAGATGGTTGTTGTAAAAATGTGTTTTCTGGAGAAAGTTGCAGTCTTATGGCTGTATAATTTAGTGGCATGCAGAAGAAAAATCAACCATGAAAATTTTCCGAGAGCTATCCCAAAATATGCACCCTAGTTAGTAGAGTAAATGAGCAAAATTAGAGAGCTAGTCTAGGGTTAGTTTAGGAGTTATGAGAGTGTTAGTAGCTAGGGTTACGCATCCCTAATGGCTGTAGGTTAAATTTTGTAACAAAAATTATAGTTTTGGGAGAGAGGGGACACCCTAGTGGGGGTATGTTCCTCTCAGTGATACAAATCAACTTCAAGCAAGAAACCTTTCGAACGACCCAAAATTGTGTTTCCCAAGGCAATGATTTTATATCTCCAATGCAAAAAAATTTATGACTAGTGCCTTTACTATTAGGTTCATGGAGTCAAAAGGATCTTAGAGAAACTACCTCCTTGGGGGTGTAAGCCCTTTTACTTCCCAAGGAAATTTTATCTAGGCTAGGTTTTAGGCTAAGAGGGTGTATTCCCTTATACTTCTCTTAGCAAACCCTTATAAAATCAATACGATGAAGCATAAAGTGATGAATACTAAGGTGGGGTTGTATTTCATTATACTTCCCACCTAGTTCCTAGAACAATAACCTTGTGTGGAGCCTCCCCACATCAAAATTCCATGTGTCATGCTCTTATTCATCATCAACCACCATATGCCCCTCAAATGTGACGTCAAGCCCCTAGGGAGTGATGTTTTCCCCCTTCTGTGAAAGTCGTTTGGCATGAAAATGAGAGCCATTACCCTTGACCTGATCCATGCAATTAAGATCCATTACCATGGTGTGATGGCCATAAATGGTAATTTCATGTCGTTAGATACCCATGGACATGATAGGATGGATTTTGATGAGACCCCCTATCCTCAACTAATCCTTTAAGTGTCTTTATTTATTCTTTTCGTGAGGTCCTTATTTTATTACGAAGAAGATTTTCATTTCTTTCTCAAGATCCCCTAGGTGAAGAATCTTGAATGTTATTTCATTAGGATTTTATCTTTTACCATATAAATCCCCTTTGGGCCTTCAACCCCTTCTTCCCATGAAATGAGGAATGGTCCCTTCTAGGGTCAGTCTACCCCAAAATCCCAAGAGATGATGTCATGAGGGGAAATAATGATGGAAAGTGGTAAGTATGGTCAGGAGTGGTAAGATGAATCATCAAAGGAAACTCCTAGAAACACCCCATCCTAAGGGTGACCATATACTTGAGTTCCCCAAGCCAACCACTAACATTTAAACAAGTTAAAAGGCACAATTTCCAAAGCAAATGTATCATAATAAAAAATAACCTTTGATACACAAGCTAGAATGCATCAAATATTAAAATTCTACCCACCATCATACCTGACGTGTACTGCATGGAGAAAGATCCAAGTGACCTGTGGTGGCAAGTTGGTGTGGATGATGATGAGGTGTTGGATCACTGTGGTGGTAAATGTGGATCTCTGGCTGGGAAAAAGGGATATTGTTGGTCATGTGGCCTCTCGATACTCCATATCTACAACATGAGGGCCTCACGATGTAATATCCTTAGTTATCCACAAAATGGGGATAACATGCCCAAAATACATATGTCAACTTGGAATCCATTAACATAGTTTGAGCCATTTCCTGTACTATCATGTTTTTACTTTCGACAAAAACATTATATTGAAGTGTCCTAGAAACAAAGAATTACCTTTTTATTCCATGCTTTCTACAGAAATCCATAAATTCCTTTGAAGTAATCTCTTATCCATTATCATATCTCAAACAATTGATTTTTGAATCCATTTCATTTTCAACCATTTCCTTGTATATCTTGAAGTTCTTGAATTCTTTTGACTTCTTACTGAGAAAACAAACTGCACTCATCCTTGTATAATAATCAACGAATAACATAAAATATTGCTCACCTTTTAAAGACTTTGTTTTAGTTGGTCCAACTAGATAAGTATTCACAATTTCCAGTGGTCTTATTGTGGAGTATTCCTTTGATTTGAATTTGGTCTTTGTTTTCTTTCCTTGTTGACAATGCTTGCATAAGGTGTTGGTTGGCTTCATGATCTAGTAAATTTCTCTAACTGCTTCCTTCTTTCCGACTTTGAGAAGGTTGTCAATGTTTATGTGACCCATTCTTCTATGCCATAGCCAAACTTCATCTTCCTTTCCTAGACAACACTTTTCATTTCCAATTTCACTTAATAAATATATGTTGCTTGAAGTTCTTACAACTATTGAGACCAATATTCCTGAACTTGGTTTTATTATCTCACACTTATGTGAATAAAACATAAGTTTGCGACCTTGGTCTGATCTAGGTGGATATTGGTGGCCACCCACCTATTCCAACTTGCTCCTCATGTCCGTTTTTTGTTTAGCACGTTATTTTGTACTACTTTGTAATTGTGGATTCTACACTTATGGGGTTGTCTGAAGCCCCACATCCTCCAGGTGGATAGGGGTGGCCTCTTTCCTAATCCAACTAGATTATTTTGTATTTTTTCGTGTCATCACATCTTGATGTACTTTCGAGGCCATTTTGGGGTACTAAACGTTGTGTTTTTTTCTCGCCATAGTCAAATTGTAGAAATAGATAGAGTTTGATGGAATAATTTGGGGTTGTTTGAAATACCTTTCCAACGGGCTATCACGTGCCTAAAATGGAGGTCGTATGCAAAAGTTACAACCCTAGGAAGTTGAGGTACCAAATTACACCAACTTACCCATAGGCCCCACATGAATTTTGGTGTTTCACCTTCTAGGGTTAGGTTTTTGGATGTCTAGGGTTTTGGCATTCATGAGTAATATAAAAAAGGCATATGGAGCCGAATTGTAATCCATTCTGATCAGACAGATGCACATAGAAACCACATCTCTTCTCAGAGATAGATACCACCATTCGAGCAAGTGTTTCATTTATGCAGTTTTACAGTTTCAACCTATTTCATTATTTAATAGAAGATATTGTTCACTGGATATTTGTGTTATTCTTCATATCTCTATGATTATTGTATTCAATCTGTTAATCAGTTTGGTCTGCTCCTAAATCTAGATTGATGGTATCATAGCGATCTTCTCTTCATTTATTTTTGCTTGTGCATGTTGTTATCACTAAAATTTCGTCCGCACATGGTTACAAGAACTCAGCATCGTCAAACAGTGATGAAGTCATCCATGGACCTGGATTAATACCAAAGCATTCATAAAAAGGTCAAAAACTATACAAAGTAGTGAAAAATTGAAGAGCGCTATGCAGACATTGGGCGCGTGTGCACATGCGCGAAACAAGAATGCAGAAATTGCGCACATGCGCACGATGCGCGACTATCGCAAAAAGTCGCGCACCTGCTAAACGACGCATTTTTGAGAGTGGTCATCCTCCAACCCACTTATGGTTGAGCTCCTAAGCCGATTTGACCCTCAAATCTGGACTAGATCCGACTGGATGGCTGGTCAAAGACCTAGGAATGCCCTAATTAGCCTCTCTTCACACTACAAAGCAGTTAAACAATAGATCAAAGGAATGCTATAAAAAGGCCATGGATGCACCTCATTTTTCAAGGAATTCAAAGTATTGTTATGCTGCCTCTATTCTCTTGAGGACTCCATCCTTTTCAAGAGCACATTTTCACCATTGCATTGGACAATCCATCTCACCCATTGAGTGGATTTGTAAGGAGTTCTTTCATCATTTTCCATTTTTCTTTGTTGTAAGAAGAGCTAGCTAGTGGGGGTCCAAGAGTCCTCCCTTGGAGGAAGAAGGGACTCATAGTCCCCTTTCTTCTTGGTGTATTGTTTCACTAATAAATAAGCTTCAACATTGGTGACATGGGTCTTATGGTTATTTTTGTTTCTATGTCCCTATGCTCATGAATTTAGTTGTTATTGCATTTCTTAGTTTAATTCTTAATTGTAGTCTTTTATTTTCTTTCCATAACTCTTTTCCTTGCAGATGTCCTTCTTAGCAGACCCAACTAAGCTTGCAAGAAACTCTATTTTGCTCACTAAGGTGACGAAAGAGGCGCAATAGATTGGCGACTCCACTAGGGAAAGGTATCAATTTCCTACCCCATTTGGGTTTTTCTTGCTCTTCTTTTAGTTTGTTTAACTTGCAGGTACACTAACCGGCCTAAGCCAACCTGCCAACCAGCCAATTCCAAGTTGAATTGAGAGAAATCCATTCAGATTTTTCATTCTCGGCCATGTGTCATATATGCGTGGGTTTTTAGGCCCACAAATGCGCATCGTGTGCACATGCGCCTGATTCACAGTTATGTTCTGCGCACGTGCATCTGTTGACTTGTCTCTGTTAGCGTGCATGCACTCTGTGCACCTCTGTCTCCACTGAGACCCGTGCATCTATGAAAAAATGATGCAGGAGCATCCCTCATGACAAGCAAAACCAATGTGGAAGCAGAAGACAACTGAAAGACGTCCAGCGCAAGTTTTTGAATTTTTAAAATTTCCCTTGAAGTTGATGCGCTGAACATAAATGAGATCATTTAATTTGGCGCCTTGCTAAAAATGTAATCAGATCTCGAGCCATACGCTCTCGTCTGAGATAGACAGAGGCATTTATAGTAGTAGTTGCAGGTAGATAGAATTGAATACTAGATTAGATAGTTCTAGAAGTAAGAGGGAAAACCGAATATAGACACCCTCATTGTGTTGTTGTATCATTATCAACTCAGGAAGAGTCAGAACGAATCGAAGAGAGCATAGGAGAATAGCAGATAGTTGTAAAGAACACCCATGTATAGATCTTGAATTAATAGAGAAGTTGATTTAGATTCATGGGTGTTGTGTTATTCTATGTGTATGTGTGTTGAATGCTCTGCTTATGAATATTTCTTCCTGTTATGCATTTTTTATCATGCTGTGTGTATGACTTCATATGTTGAGATTGAAGTCTGAGAGGAAGTGAGGTGAGTTACAATTGTTTCTCTTTTGAGCAAGGATTCCTGCAAGGAGTGAAATTGAAGTCGTCCGCAAGGAGTGCGTTGACAGAAAGCTCAGAGAGTAAACTCTTGTTCTCAAAGCACTCAGGAGTGAAAGTGGGTTGTAAAAGCCGTGCAAGGAGTGCGTAGTCTAAGGAGAGTCTCAGTCGTGAAACTGAGCAGAAGCTTTGGAGGACTGCTGTTGCAGGTGTGCGTAGAGTCAAGAGGACTCAACACTTAGACGTGTTTGAGAACTGCCGCAAAGAGTGCATGCATAAGATCTCTTTGAAGTTGAGACGTGAAAATCTCAGGAAGGGTAGGCCTTTGAGTCGCTGAAGATCAGTGTAGGTAAGTGCGACTTGAAGTTGCAAGAAGCGTCACAGGTTGGCGAAGCAGGCGAAGGAGTCTCGCGGGGAGACACTTATTTCATTTCGTGGATTTTACAAGGAGGAACAGATGGTCAAAATCTCTCTGAGGAGATTTCGTGAAGTTCCGAGGGTCGTTAGATCTTGCAGAGGTGCAAGGAGGTTACAACGAGATTTGGATGGTCGAAATCCTCTGAGGATATTTCACAAAGTTCCAAGGACCATCAGATCTTGTAGAGGTGCAAGAAGGTTACGACGAGAAGGATCTGAAGAGTTTTGAAGCTCAGGAGAGGCAGAGCCATCGATTCAGAATCACAGGAGCCGTCAGATCTACACGTGGTATCATGTATCGGGGACTCGCGAGTTGAAGCCCCAAAATTTGTGCAGCAAGAGCAGCGAGATCGCGAGACACGATATCCCTACAAGATCAGAGCCGTTCGTTGTGGAGGACGCGTGTAAGGAGATTCTCTCATCTCGCAGACTCGAGCATCGGAGGTTGGAAAAGGAAGTCCTTCAGTTTCGCGAGTAGTGAAGTGGCGAGAAGATCAGAGCCATCCATCTGAGTAGGACAGGTGTCAGATATCGGGAGATCTTGCGAACTCGGAAGTTCGCAAGGTGAAAGCCCGAGTATTGGGTATTCAGAGTCACGAGGAGTGAGGATGCGAAGTAGCGAAGTGGCGAGAGACTGTGTTCCATCCATTTGAAAGGACAGGTGGCAGAGATCAAGAGATCTCGCAAACTCGGAGCTCGCAGGGTGAACGCCCAAGTGTTTGGCGTTAAAAGTCACGAGGTGTGAGGACGGGAGGCGGCGAAGTGGCGAGGAGGCTGTGAGCCGTCCATCTGAAGGGGATAGGTGTCGAAGATCGAGAGATCTCACGAACTGGGGAGCTCGCAGGTTGAGAGCCCGAGTGTTGGGTGCTCAAAGTCGCGAGGATGCGAGTAGCGAGAGAAGGACAACCGTCGGATTCAGATCGTAGGAGGACCGTTGGATATGCGCGTGGGATCGTGTCTCGGGACCTCGTGAGAAAAGGCCCGAGAACTTGGCTATGGAAATCACGAAGTCACGAGGGAACGAGGTCGGGAGTTTCGGCATCTCGGACCTCGGGATTCGACGTAGAAGTTATTTGACCTTGCGAGAAGCGAAGTCGCGAGGGAGCGAGATCGCGAGTTTCGACGTCTCGGGTATCGGAGGTTGGAGAACCAAAAGTTTGGTACCACGAGTAGCGAGGTCGCGAGTAGCAAAATCCCTTGGGGAAAAGTCAGCGAGTTGACTGACCATCGGGTCTCGGGGATCCGAGAGCCCAGCGCTCAACCTTTGAACTCGCGAAGTCACGATTTTCGATTCCCCGATAAATCAAGGAAGGGGGATCGCATGAGAGAACTGTGGGAGCAGATTTCCCGATAGGGAAATAGAAGAACCTTAGAGTTCTTCGGGCCGAGAAGAAGAGGATCCTGTGAGTGGACGTGCCAGAGGTTGGTGCGCCTGCGTCAAGTGGTATCAGAGCTTAGAAAAGCTTCTTTTCTTTTTGTAGCAGAGAAAAAGGAAGAATTCACCATGCCGCCAAGGAGAAGAGGTAGAGGATCACCCGATCTAGAGGAGGAAAGGGAATTGTCCATAGAAAGAGGTAGGCCGGTACAGAATCCAGACATGGAGAGAGAAGTGTGTAATCTTCATGCCAGAATGGAGGACATAGAGACATCGCAAAGGAGAAACGCTGATGCGAGAGATATCAGTGAATCTGAGGATGAAGGTGATGCTAGACATGAAGAAGAAGAAATCCCAGCAGAAGATGCAGCCAATGAGCGTTTAATTAAGGCTATCGCTCGGATGAGTTTGAAAACAAAGATGGACATTCTAGCTTATGAAGGGAGTCTGGATGCAGAAGAGCTGCTAGACTGGATTAGAGCTCTTGAAACTTACTTTGATTATGAAGATATCGAAGATGACAAGAAGGTCAGACATGCCGTCATGAGATTAAAAGGACATGCAACATTGTGGTGGGATGAACTGCAAGCTGACAGACGTTGCCAAGGCAAGCAGAAGATTAAGAGTTGGGACAGGATGATTGCAAAGATGAAGGCAAAATTCATTCCCAGGGACTATCAAATTTCTCTATTAAGGAGGATGTAGAACCTGAGACAGAAGCTAATGACAGTGAAAGAGTATACTGAGGAATTTTACAGGTTGAATATCAGAGCAGGTCATCGCGAAAGAAATGACAAAAAGGTGACCAGGTACATGAATGGCCTGAGGTATGAAATTCAGGATGAAATAAATATGGCAACCATCCGAATGGTGGAGGATGCTTATCAAATGGCTCTGAAAGCTGAGGAGAAGTTGAGCCACAAACAAGGTCAGAGAGGCAGAGGCAGGAGTCATCCCAAAGGCAAATCGGTGGCCCAAGATAAATACCAGAAGCCCAAGGAGGAATGGAATAATCCTTAGGGAAAAGTTGAAAGAGGTGGAACCTCGCAGAGAAGGCCATATGTTGAGCAGGGAGGACAACAAACTGAACAAAGAGGAGGATATGCTGATAATGATAGGTTTCCTCGTACCAGAGGTAGAGGAAGAGGAAGAGGTGGAGTAATCACATGCTTCACATGTGGAAAGAATGGGCACAAGTCCGTTGACTGTCCAGATAGGAAGAAGGATGGAGGAGAAGCTCACATCGCCGAGGCACATAGGCGAGATGTTGAGGTAGAGTACTCTGAAGGCGGAATATCGTTGGTGATGCGAAAAGTCCTTTTGACTCCAGAGAAGGATATGGAGAATCCAGCACAGAGGAACAGTCTTTTTAGGACTGCTTGCAAGACCAAGGGTTGGGCATGCAAGGTCATTGTGGACAGTGGAAGCACAGATAATCTCGTTTCGAACGAGATGGTAGAGAAGATGGAGCTGGAGACAACTGATCACCCGAATCCATACAAAGTTTCATGGCTACAGAAGGGACATCAGGTAAATGTCACTAAACAATGCTTAGTTGAAATTAAGATAGGAGGATATAATGATAAAATTTTATGTGATGTTATTCCTATGGATGTTTGTCATTTATTGTTGGGTAGACCATGACAATATGATAGGAATATAATTCATGATGGGAGGATGAATACATATACCCTGGAGAAGAATGGGAGGACTCATATGTTGTGTCCAATTGAAGATAAAGAAGTGAAACCGGAAGTAAGCAACAGAGTACTTCTCATGAGTGGGAAGGAACTTCTTACAGAAGTTAAGAAGAAGGAGGATCCACAATTCTTTGTGGTCAGAAAACCGAGAATTGTTCTGACTAGCACAAAGGTGGACGATTTGCCAGAAGAAGTTCAGGAATTGCTGGAAGAGTTCATCGATATTTTAGTGGACGAACTACCTCGTTCGTTGCCTCCGATGAGGAGTGTAAGTCATCAGATAGACCTCATACCAGGAGCTAGTTTGCCAAACAAAGCCGCGTACAGATTGACGCCGCATGAGAATGACGAGGTTAAAAGACAAGTCCAGGAGTTGTTGGACAAAGGCTTGGTCAGGGAAAGCTTGAGTCCGTGTGTTGTTCCAACAATACTCAGTCCGAAGAAAGACGGAGGCTGGAGGATGTGCACTGATTCAAGAGCCATTAACAAGATAACTATCAGGTATAGATTCCCATTGCCAAGAATGGATGATCTGATGGATTGCTTAAGTGGAGCAAATTTTTTTTCAAAGATAGATTTGAAGAGTGGATATCATCAGATTCGTATGAGAGAAGGTGACGAGTGGAAAAAAACATTCAAGACAAACGAAGGTTTGTATGAATGGCTTGTCATGCCGTTTGGCTTGAAAAATGCACCAAGTACCTTTATGAGGTTGATGAATGAAGTCCTGAAGGAGTTCATCGAGAAATTTGTCATCGTGTATCTGGATGACATATTGGTTTTCAGCAAGACAAAGGTTGAACATCTGAAGCATTTGGCCATTGTGATGAGGAAGCTACAACAGGAGAAGCTGTTGATAAACATGAAGAAGTCCTCATTCATGAAGCCAGAACTCATTTATTTGGGGTTTGTTATATCTACAAATGAATTGAGGATGGATCCAGATAAGGTGGAGGTGATCAAGAATTGGCCATCACCGAGGAACGCATTTGAGGTGAGGAGTTTTCATGGTTTGGCTAGTTTCTACCGAAAATTCATCAATAATTTCAGTGGAATTAGCGCAACAATGATGGATACGGTGAAGAAAAGACATAAATATTTTCACTGGACTGAAGAGGCTGAGAAGAGTTTCAATCTGTTGAAATGAAAGATTACAGAGCAACCGGTTTTGGTGTTGTCGGATTTTTAGAAGACATTTCAGGTGAAATGTGATGCAAACGGGTTTTCCATAGGAGCGGTCTTGAGTCAGGAAGACAGGCCGATTGCATATTTTAGTGAGAAGCTGAATGAGGCAAAGGAAAAGTACTCCACGTATGATAAAGAGTTCTATGCCATCATACATGCATTGAAGAAATGGAGGCACTATTTGATTCCAAAGGAAATTGTTTTATATAGTGATAACCATGCATTACAGTTTGTGAATCAACAGGAAAAGCTGAATCAAAGGCATGTTAAATGGGTTGAATACATGCAAAATTTCACTTTTGTGATAAAACATATTTCTGGTACTGCTAACAAA
>SNQJ01S0213067.1:2546-15765 GCA_010110895.2 Picea sitchensis | reverse complement strand
ATTGTTCAACAGTCAAGTGAGTGAAGGCCCAAATATAAGCTGTAAACTATGGATCCAAGAGTCCAAAACTTCTTCGTTCATTCGACCATTATAGTGGGGAAAATAAATTATCAATGGAAAAGGAGGGTGAGGTTGTAAAGGAGGTGTAGGAGTTGGAGGACAGGGTCCCATGGGTGGGACTGCATCCCGACGAGAACCAAATGTAAGGGGAAGGGAAAGGATGTATCTTAGGGGTGATAGGGAGCCAAGAGAAAAAAAAGAGATCCATAAGAGATGGACTCTGTTGTGATTAGATGCATGGGAGAGAAAATAATGGTCAAGATAAAATTTCCATACCATAAATAAAGTGGAGCAACAATGGGTGTAAGCATGATGGGAACAAGATCACAGTGTTGTGGTTTATAAAATGTTGAAATAAACTAGTAGGTATACCTTGGAGGTAGAAAAGTTGGGAATTGTCTGTGAAACTCAGAAACAATGAGTGGTGCGGTCCTAGAGCGTACTGGCTTGGAATTTTAGATGGCTGAGTAGGAACTAGAAGCATGTTTCTAGTGGGATTTGTTGTGAGACATGTTGAAAAAGTTGTCCGACCGAAGAAAATATGATCGCTAGGTGGAGATGAAATGTTGAACTATGGGAACTTCGAGAATTTCCTTATATAACTTTTGGACCGTTGCTTGGATTTTTTGCACTATGCCCTCAACTTCATCCTTTTCCTTAAGGGCTTTCTTCACCCTTTCTTCGACCTCAGATTTGTCCTTCATGGCCTATGCTACTTGGCCTTCAACGTTCTTCTTTCTTTGGAGTGCAACGTCATACTGTTGTTGTAACTAATCTCTTTCATCCATCATTTTGAGCAGCTCCTGCTTCGCTTCCTCTCCTTTGGTCTTAATTTCTTGTAATAGGTGTGCCTGCAAATATTGTAGTCTGTGTATGGGAATCCTTGATATGACTATATTGAGATAGCCCAACGCATTTACTTTCCCATGTAACTCTCCCATTGGAAGCTCCAATACATCTATCTCAATCTGTAAGGTTCTATGCCCTACTGTTAGTTGTGTCAGGGTCGATTGCACGTTTCCTACTTCTCTCCTTAGCCCTGTGGATGGTCCTTCCCTGGACTTGTGCTCTTTCACAATGCTTGCTGCTTCCAACATTTGCTGGAGTTCTCCCGATTGATCCTGCACTTTCTTTTGTTTCTCTTCTTGCTTCCTTGCTACTTCCTCCCACATTTCTTTTGTGGCATTCCGTGCCTGGTAGCCAATTCTGTCCATATCATCATTAGTTAATATATAAAATGGGGTCTCTCTATGAGCCTTAGTTTTCTTGCGCGCCCCCCTACTTGTTCTTTTCTTGTATCCTTCCATTTTATTTCTATCTTGGGGCTTGTCGATGGGCTAGGCATATCCCCTGCACCATTAGTTTGATCCTTGCCTTGCTTGTCACCCTGTTCCTCATCACTTTTGTCTTGTTCTTCCTCCTCTTTTGATTTCCCTGTCTTCTCTGTTGGCCTCTTCCAATCCTCCTCCCAGTCATTGACTGTCAAGTTCACGTTCTCGGTTGTCAACATGTAACTAGTTGGAAACCATTGGCATGTTGGATCCTTCTTGGCCTGCACATACATATGGTGCATGCCGACTCTAAATTGTGTGATATCCTTGTATGTTGCTAATATTTCTGTTGATATGCGTGGTGTGTGCACAACTAAATAGGTAATGTTTTCCAAGTAGACAAAAAATTTGTTGTTACTGTCGTTTTTCCTTCTCTTAATTGTTGTGTGCCATAAATTGGCATACCTCGTAGCCAAATTGATGTTACATAATGTGCACATGCGCTAGTAATACCCTGTTTCTTGCCATCTGACCAACACAATCAATATTAGCAACCATGCATAATGGAATTCAATGTCCTTTTCGTGGGCCTCTGTATAATCCTGTAAACAAGTTTACCATGTAGGTGGCCCAGTTCATCTGGACCCCTTCCACACACTTGTTCGCAGCTGCAATGACTGCAGTTGTGACTTAATCTTTACAACATTTTCACAACAACTTGCAGGATAATACCTGCATCGCAAACCTCACATTTTTATCGTTGATTCTCTTAACATCCAGACCCTTCTTTCCTCTAAATGTCTGGAATTTCTCTTTCATTGACTCGCAGAGGGCTCGCTCTACCGCCTTGTTGAACAACAGTCCTTGATCCTCACCATCTTTTGGAAGACCTGCAATATGCGCAAATAACATAGTATCCATAGATACTGTGGGATCTAGCTAGAGTGCCCCCCCATGAGCACAACTTAGGAACACCTTCATGCAAGTATTAATTTCCATACTCTACCCGAAATGCAGAATTTCTAACAAGTTTTGTATTCCTTCTTTCTCCAACCCCGACGCCCATTTCAGGATTTCTCCTATATGCCTGGGATGCTTCTAGTGCGTAAGTATTGTTCCCTTGCCAACTCCGAGAATTTTTTTGCATCAGTGATGTCATGGTCCATAAACTTAAGGTTTGCAATCTTCCCGAGCATATCTTCTGCACTACTTACACTAGTCAGAACTGGTGCTATCGACAATGGGTACTTCCCATTGGTTGGTACATTGGCAGGTGGTGCATTGTCCATCTACAACAACAAGTAATCTCTGTGAAATCTTTCCTATGGCGTCAAAGCCGGAGCTCCGACTACCTCCTCAACCTCTGTTCTCACCACTGGTCGCTTCTCCTATTTCCTCGCTGCTGCAAATGGTGCTCCAACTTTGTGTTAAAATTTTGGTATGCTCGTTTCACCATAGACAATGTCACATAATTGTCACCCAACCATAGGCACTTACACATGCCACCTACAAGCACAATAACCTTTTCTTAGATAGAATGATTCTGGCAAGTCCACTCTAGAACCAATAGATAAACCCTAACCAAAAATACCACTGCTGCAACAACAACACAATACCAAGATAATATACCTCTACTAATAGAAGTGTACCTTTACTAACAGAAGCGCACAAGAGAGATACCAGAAAGACTGAGAATACTCCACGACAATTGTTGCACTACTCTCCTCTAGACTTGTGCCTCATTCTTTTGCAGTTTTTTCTCCTTAGATTTTCACACTAGTTGAGTGAGTGAGTAAGTGAGTCCAAATGAGGAGTGCCTAGCCTCTATTTATACTAATCTACCAAAGTGTCTTTTCATGTGGGGTTGAAATCACTTTTTGGAGCCTTTTATTACTTTATTATTAATCTTCTTGGGTTGACTTCTCTTCTAGGGTATTTCCACATCTGTTTAATAGTTCTCTTTCTTTCATAATATTCTACTTTATGTACAAAGGTTATATTAGAGGTTAATACCTCCCGCAGCTACCAAAACATCAACACTCCCTCTTAGCTAGGGAGGTATTAATTATAATGTTCTTCATGTAATGGTATCAATCTCATCCATCCATCTCACATGACATGAGAAATACTCACATGATCTTGCAAACCAGACTACATGTAGCATCACCATAGCTACACAAGCTATCTCATGGTCAAACAAATCATGTCTCAAGTAGCATGGCCACAAAGACTATCTCATGATCAAATAGATCATGTCACAAGTATCACCATCATAGCCACACAAGCTCTGTCATAGTCACACACATAGACTATCTAATGGTCATGTCATGGTCATGCATCTGGTGCCTCCTCAACACATGTAGCATATATCTAGTGGGCACAACCTCATCGTCATTTCGGACCTTATGTCATTACAGGGATTTCATACAGATCAATTAGGCGTAAGCTCCCTGCGATTAAGGCAATACATCGACTCACGCGGTATGAAATATGTGGTTTGCTTGATTTACATAGGTATTGCTACTGATCAAATGGGTTTGAACTGGCTATGACTTCATAAACTCCCAGAATGATCGGCAGCTGGCTGGGCTGGGATTCTTACGGTTGGCACACTAGGCATCTGACCCATGGTATTTGGGCATCTAACCATGAGGTTAGGTGATGTAGTGCACACACACTACTCATCTATCCCAAGGATAGGAAACACATCCAACCACACAGGTTGTCCCTCGAGCTTGAAAATCTAGGAAACTTGCCTTCCCCAAAGGCTCAACATCTGTTGACCTTGTGCAAGGTCATGTTGAATGGTGCCACAGTTAGTAACATGCATGTAAATGACCAACCGCTGCTGCCACACTCTATAAGCTACTTCCCAAAGAATCACATATGTGACTCATCGCTCCCTCTTACGAGGGAAGTCCCTCTGGACCACACCAAGCTTGCCCCTGAAGTACACAAACTTCCTCCCCGCTTATATAGAGGCTTGGTCAACACAATTGTTATCTTCTCATTTGTAGCGACATCACTTTGGAGCTTCATTTCTCGCTTATGCACCATATATCTGATATAATGGGACATGATTTCAATATGCTTGGACTTGTTATGAAACAATGGGTTCTCTGTCAACTTCACAGCTCTGGTTGTGGCATAGGATACTAAATTAAGCCTCTAAATCGAGATCAAACAATCCACCGAAATAACTACGAGCCACACTTCTTTGTTGTCGACTAAACCGCGTTGCTATATACTGCGCCTCGATTGATGAAATACGATAGTATGCTTCTTGTTGAACCATGAGATCCATGGTTGATTCTGGTAACAACATCCGGATGTACTCTTAGGTCGACACTCTGAGTAATCTGAATCAATATATCCTTACAAGCTCATCTCATGCTGCGAGAGCATGTTTATTCCATAGTCAATTTTACCTTTCAAGTACCTCAACACATGCTGTGCAACCAAATTGGAGCGCATGTATTGGTTCAACCATATACTAACTCAAAGTGTTTACCGCAAAACATATATCTGGTCTGGTATTGTCCAAATACATCAATGAACCAATCATCTTCTGGCTACCTTAGTGACATCGAGCTATTTAGAAGGCATGTATCACTCAATAAATTCAGGTTCATTACGATCGGTGTGGGAATGAATTCACAATCTGTCATATCAATTCTCTTCAAGACTTCTACTGCATATTTTCCTTGGAACAAGAAAATCTCGGTTCTACCACCTCTAGACCAAAACAATGCATCAATACCTAGGTCTTTCATCTTGAACTCGATGCAAGATTTCTCTTACGATCGATGATGAGTTTCGTTCATGTTAGAAAACGGTCATCCACATATAATAGTAATATCAACTTTGGTCCACCATCCACAACCTTGTATTAAAGGTTGGAATTTTCTTTACACTTGGTAAACTAAGCTCCTTCAGGAAACTGTTTGATTTGGCATATCATTCCCTAGGTGCCTACTTAGGTTTGTACAAAGCCTTCTTCAATATTTAGACGGCAAGGACTCCTTCTCATGTATCTTGTAACTTCTCTATGTACACTTCTTAAGTTCTTGGAGAAAGTGTCTAGTCATAATCTTTTCCCTCTTGCTGGGATATTCAGAGCGGAAATCAAACTTTGTACATCTCTATTCTTTGGAACAAGTGTCTAGTCATAATCTTTTCCTTGGTCTCAGAACCAAGGAAGATCCATATCCCAGTTCTTCTGACTAGATTCCTCCTTTTTCATTGTAGCAAGGATCTCTTTGAAACAATGGAATCCTTCCATGAGATCTCACATCTCCTAGAAATATTTGGAAATTTCTGATCACAACCTCCTTAACCCATGCCATTTTAATGGGTCTTGGAAGGCGTCTCTCTCTTCCATCAAATCTGAGGAAGAATACTTTATGAATGAAAGTCTCTAATCCATTGACTCTCTCGGCCGGGGCTCACTCGAGTCCTCCATGTGCTCCCCTCGGCTCTTGACTCCCTCTTAGTCTATGTAATCTTCGAAGCCATCTGCTCCTTCTATATGTGAATATCTCCTCTGAAGTCTGATCTCCAATAATGGTCAAGGGAGTTGGTTTCCCTACTTGATGGTGAGGATGACTCCCCTCACGAAATCTAGCTCCTTCAAGATGAATTTACTTGTTGAAGTACTGTCTCCTGCAGATTGGAACCATCTACTTCTCCTCGATATGTCTTATCAATGCCACATATTTGTATCCCTCTTGCATCCTGCAAAGTATCACGGAACCATGTTGGTCTCTCTTGTTGGTCCAACATAGCGTTTTTAGGTAAGAAAGCCTTTTGAGCTCCTACTAGTTCTTCACACAGGTGAGTATGAGGAATTTGATCAAATTACGAACTAGAGGGACTTTCGGTCATCTTTGGAGCTTTCCGCTCCTTACAATTAATCTCCATATGAGATACTGTATTTCCTTCAAAAAGTGTCCTTCTTTCCAGAACGTTGGCTTTGTCTTTTTTCTTTGGTACATGGATTTATAAATCCATGTATACAACTTCTTATCTGGATAGTTTGCTCAAATTCTCAAACTAAGAGACCATCTAATATGTTTCCTCCTACAAAGCTGCTTCACTATAGCTCCCCTGGGAGTTTATCACCCATATGACACACTTGAGCCACCAACAACAAGGAAAGAAAACAGGACAAGAATAATACTCTTATAGTAAGAACAATAATAAAAATAAGAGCGAGAACAATCATCACAATAGCATCCTTCGGAGCTATCACTTGTGTCTACTTTGGAACAGAGTTAAAGCAGAATAATGGCAAAATAAGAAAAAAGCTCTTATGGTGTTGTGACCAATCATTCCTCCATGGTAACCTTCCTTGAACAAGGAACACAAACAACAATATCTCCATGAAGCATCTCCATGGAATTTACCAAGATAACCTTTCGAGACAAGAGAAACAAGGGAAAAAGTAGAACATATCTATGGTAACAAGAATAACAAACAATTTCTTGGTAATCATCATAACATTACCTGGGGTGACTTTCCTAGAGAAAAACAAGGGTATCTCTTGGAGGGAGATGTTTGTTCATCTTGCAAACATGTACAATAAGCATTTATATCAATGATACTCACATGCTACCAAGTATTTTTTATACCTAGCAGTAATAGAACGTTTCAATGACTGTTGACACAACTAGAGTGTTTACTTTTAATGTAGCAAATATCAAACTTGATATTTGCAAATTTGAAACTTATCAATTTCCAAATCAATCAGAGCACACGGAACTTGGAGTCTTGTCCTCAGAATGAGTGTTGTTTCTTTTTCTTCCGAGTCTCCTTCATTCAAAGATGGCAGTATTCTCTCCAACCTGTCCCCTGTACTGAACAGTATTCTTTCTTGACAGAAATCTAGGATAGAATATAATTAAATAAACTCTAGAATCTCAGCTAAATTAATCTAATACTTTGACTAAGTCAACTTATAACTTTAACTTTGACCATGGGTTAGTATAATTATCATAACTTCAATAGATAAAGAATACAACTGGATGTTCATAAGATCAAAATAATGCCATAATTGTAAATGTGTTGAACCTGCATAGAATGGAATAGCTAGAAAATACACCACACACACACATTTGTAGAGAATTGGAGAAAGAAACTAGAGATGAAAGAGATGGAATGAATTCTCATTAACTGTATTCTACACTCAAGGTGAATAATTTACAATAGATATGGGATACACTTGGGTAACTAATGAGCCATGGTGGTGGTCTAGATTCAGTCACGGAACTGGTTTATTACAAAGGTGAATTGTCACCTAGTTTAGTCTCAGGCAGTTACAGGAGTGAACTGCCACCTAGCTGAGTTAACTGAATCAACTAGTCTTCAGTTAACTGACTGAACAAAGAGTGAGTGAGTTGGTGATGATCCCAATGTTGCATGGTGACAAAATAGTGTAACATCTAAACTCAACTCAACTAGTCAAATTGAAGTGTCAACTGAAGAAACCCTAAAATATAGGAGACTGAATGTGGCTAATAAACAAGTAAAACCTTAGGAAAAATAAATCATATAGGTGTGTGTGAGGTAAATCTAATACTTTGACTAAAGTCCAACTATAACTTTAACTTTGACCAAGGGTTAGTATAAATTATCATAACTTCAATAGATAAAATACAACTAGATGTTCATAAAATCAAAATAAGTACTAACAACTAGAGGAATATCAAAGGAAACAAATCAAACAGGTCAGAACATTCCTTTGAATTTGTTGGATCTGGGATCCCTCTCTCGATATAGAGTTGTTGCTTAAAAAGATCCCTTCTCCTGCAAAATTACCCTCAGATAGTGATACAGTTTAAGCATATACAAGTACATACCTTTGACAGTAGTGGAAAACAACAACAAGAAACGACACCATTCGGCAACAACGGCAAGCAACGACGAGCCCTAAAACTTCTAAAGGTAGTTGGAGATGCAGGCACTAGGAAAACTAAAAATTAGACCCAACACTTCACTGAACTTCATTGGACTAGGAACTACAACTGAATTGTCGAAGCACTGGCTTGGAGTGCCTGGCTGGCTTACACCACTAGTGTTGTGAGTGTGCTATTTCAAGGTGACCTCCTTTCTTCAAGGATCTGCTCCAACTTCATCCTCTAGATGCCAGATGCCTTGGATCACAGGGTTTTATGAGGAAACCCTAATTTTTCAACTAATAATTTTGTAGGTGATCCTAGGGAAAGGTGTGCCCTCCTTAGGCGACCTTCTTAGCGGGTTCTGTAAGTTCTCAATGAACTTGACAATGTGGGAAACTTATATGATCTTCCTTCCAGCAGTTAGACTATTATGAATGAAACCGACTCTGATAACATGTTCAAATTTTTGTATGCTCGTTTAACCATAGACAACGTCACATCATTTGTCACCAACCATAGGCACTTACATGTACCATCCTCGAACATAATAACCTTTTCTTAGATAGAATTATTCTGGCAAATTCCTGCTCTAGAACCAACAGATAAACCTAACTAGAAATATCCTGCTGCAGTAGCAACACATTACCAGAGGGAATGTACCTCTCTACTCATGGAAACGTACCTTTACCAAGAGAGAGCACACAAGGATACTCGAGAGAGACTGAGATACTCCCACTGAGATTGTTGCCAAAATACTCTCTCTAGGTGAGTGGGTGAGTCCAAATGAGGGTTGCTAGCCTCTATTTATATAAATCTGTACTTTACAATTATTCTTCTTGGGACAACTTCTCTTATAGGGTGTTTCCACATCTGTTTAATGGTTCTCTTGCTTCTGAAATATTCCATTCTAGGTTACCAAAGGTTATATTGGAGGTTAATACCACCCATAGCTACCGAAATATCAACACTTTGGGCGGTGCCATTCCACTTCTGTGACAGATTCTTGGACTAGCTCTGTGTCTCCTTGCAGGTAGTTGTATCTCAGCTCTGGTACTCTCAATTTCGCTCTGGTTCGCTCTATTTTCTCCCATTGGCATGAAAGACTGACTGGGCACCCAACAGCTGTGTTGTTTTTTATGTCTTAGTATAGTGTACACCTGTCTCATCGTACCTTAACCACTTGTATCCAAATTCGCCACCATGGTTGTGGAGTTGTTAACTAAACCTTCTTTATTACAAATCCATCATGTAGTTTCCAATGGTTCTCTTGCTTCTGAAATATTCTACTCTAAGTACAAAGGTTATATTGGAGGTTAATACCACCCACAGCTACCAAAATATCAACACTTTGGGTGGTGTCATTCCACTTCTGTGACAGATTCTTGGACTAGCTTTGTGTCTCTTTGCAAGTAGTTGTATCTTAGCTCTGGTACTCTTAATTTCGCTTTGGTTCGCTCTATTTTCTCCCGCTTGCATGCAAAAATGACTTAGACTTAACAACTTCATGTTGTTTTGATGTCTTCGTGCCAATTGTACCTGTCTCATCATGCCTTAACCACCTTGTCAAATCCACCACCATGCTTAATGAGTTGTAAACTAAATGCTTCTTTATTACCAAATCCATCATGTGATTTTTCCCTCATACTTCTGATCTGTCATGATTTCCGGTGGCTTTTAACATTTAAGAATATACAACGCTTTTATGACTAGTCACTCCCGCTTCATAACCGTCGTTTACATGCTTTAATGCTTTTAATGGTCTTGTCATTGCCAAACTGGGCACTGGTTCTTTGTTGTTTTATCAGTGTGCTTCACAATCTGTCTTGTCTGTGTATTGTCTCCTAAATTGGCACAATTCTCTTCTGATGTGTGATGACCATTCCTTCTGTGTAATTTCTTATGCCTTGGTATTCGAACCCTCTTTTTATTTTTACTGTATCTACTGTTTATTTGATTTTCTTCCCTTTTCTACTTTTTATTTATTTTTCCTTGTTTTTCTTGCTACTATGGTACAACTACTATGATACACGTGTTATGGCGCATCCCAGATTACTGCGCACACCGTTGGCCAACACTATAGAGTTTTAGCCGACTTTCATTTACCATTCCTTCAAAGACTTCTCCATTCAAGGTTTCCAACCATGCAACACCTGTCTATGTTACATGTTGAATCACATAGGGTCTTCACCAATGCATTCTAAACTTTCTTGGATGCTTCATAAACTTGTTCTCATAGAGTAATACCATATATCCAAATTGAAACTTCTTATGTTTAATGTGTCGATCATGTCAAGCCTTGTCTCTTTCTTTTTGAACCTGCTGATGGAAACCTGGGACAAACCAATCTTCCTTAAGTTGTACTAACTCTACCAATCTCTACTCTATTGCGCCAATGTCCAATAGCTCAGTGATTGTTGCAATGCGCAAACTAGGTAGAATGAACTCCATTGGCATCATTACTTCCTATCCATAGACCAATCTGAAAGGTGTCTGACCTGTCAAATTTTTACTTGTCATTCTGTAAGCCCATAACATTGCAAGAACTCTTAAGTCCCAGACATCGCTCCCTACATTGCAAATTTTGGTCAAGGCATTCTCCAAGATTTTGTTGAAAGCCTTCACTGTTCCATTTGCCTGAGGATGATACAGGGTACTCTTCTGATGATGGATTTGGAACTCCTCAGTCAATGATGCAGTTGTCTTGTTCAGAATGTGTGTACCTTGATCATTGAGTAATATTTGTGAACATACAAACCTTGTGACTACATTCTCAAACAAAAACCTCCCAAACTCTACGGTGCAATTTGTAACTGGGGCTGCTTCTACCCACCTTGTCAAATACTATGTCATAGTGATTATGTACCTTTCCCTCGATCTTCTTGTGTGTGATTTGATTGGTCCTACGAAGTCTATGGCCCATTTATCAAATGCTTGCAACGTAACTTGTGGATTTAAAGGAATTTCATCCCTCCTAGATGGCTTTCCCACTCTTTGATAGACATCACATGGCTGACAATACTCCTTTGCATCTTTGTGAAGTGTAGGACACCAAAGCCCTGCGCACAACATCTTTTGTGCAGTTTCTCTCCCTGCATAAAATCCTCTTGCAATCCTGTCATGTTCTTCTTCAAGTATCATTGGTCTTTCATGATCCAACACACAACATCTCAATATTCCATCTGCACCCGACTTGTATAAATTCTTTGCAATCAACTGATAATCTGTTTCTTTCACTACCAGTTGTTTCTTCTGCGCTACTGTCATCTTGGATGGAGCCATGCATGTACTTAGAAATTATAGGATGTTTGATAAGTAATCATCCACCATCTTTGTTGCAAATACTTGTGCATCTGGGAAGCTATCATCTAAATTTCCTGCATCTTCACCTGACAATATGCACGATAGATGATCTGGTCCTGCATTAAGCTTCCTTGGTTTCACTACAACCTAAAATTGATATTCCTAAAATAATAATAGTCATTTGCATATTCTACCCCCAACACTAGCTTGTTGACTAAGTATTTTAATGCAGAATGGTATGTATACATCTTAAAGTGAGACCCCAATAAATAATGTCTGAAATTATGTAGCGCATACGCCATTTCCAATCCTTCTTGTTCAATGGTAGTATAATTCTTCTATGTTATAGACAACTTCCTACTTGTAAAAATGATTGGGTAATCTATGTCTCCTTCCCCTGGTTGGGATAGTACTGTACCCAACGCTATAGATGATGCATATACATGTACATGAAACTTTTTGTTCCAATCTGAAAAGATCAAAATCGACATTGTTACTGGTTTCTGTTTCAAGGTGTCCAACCCCTTCTAACAGTCCTTGTTCCATTGAAACGTTGCTTCCTTCTTAAGTAATTTTTCCATTGGTGTTGTGATCTGCGCATATCCTTTGATAAATTTCCTATAATAACCTATATGAACCAACGTTTCCCTCAACTGTTTGACTGATGTAGAAAGTTCTAACTCCATAATTATTGCAATCTTAGTTGGATCTACTAATAGTCCATGTTTTCACACTACCTATCCCAACATAATTCCAAATGGTACACAAACGATGCACTTCTTTAGGTTCAACAAAATATGACACTATCTGCATCAATCCAACATTAGTCTAAGGACTTCTATATGATCCTTCGATAAAATGAACACAGTCCAATCATCCAAGTATACTTCTAGGAACTTATGGATGAACTCCTTGAATGTTGCAACCACTACTCTGGAAAACACTGCAAGGGCATTCTTCAATCTGAATGGCATAATTGTATACTAATAACTCCCCCACTATGTCGCGAAAGTGGTCTTTTGTCGATCCTCCTGCGTAATTTTTATCTAATGGTACCCAAAGAATTTATCTGTGAAGGAATAAGTCTCTTTTCCTGCTACATTCTCCAGTACCTCATCTGTGAATGGCGTTGGAAATGGATCATGTAAAAATCATCATTCAGCTTCCTCAGATCTACATAGATCCTGAGTCTTCTTGTGTTTTTGTCCTGCACTACAATTGGATTGATCCATTTGGATTCCTCTACCGGTTCAATAATTCCTACATCCAACATCTTGTCTAATTCAACTTTCACCTTCTCTTTGTACTTTGGATTTAACCTATAAGGCCTCTGGCGCACTAGCTTAGTGTTTGGTTTCAGTGGAATCTTCATCTCACCTAAGTCTCCAGCTATCCCCTTCATCTCGAAAAATGTCATTGGGAATAGGTATTGGTATTCTCGCGATAAGTCTGCAATCGTCTCTACTGTCCCATCACTCCAATAATCTCCTATCTGTGCAAACTTGGGATTCTCTATTGTCCCAATGTTTACCTTTCGCATCTTTATCGGTTGTGTGTATGTGTCAGACTCAAACTCTGTCCCTTCTATTGCTCGTTCTCCTTTTTTTTCAAGTACTTGTACATTTCTAGGATCCTCTTCATCTTGTTCTTCCTTAGATAAATTGTAGCATTCCAATAACTCATGGACAATTA
>SNQJ01S0213066.1:0-15765 GCA_010110895.2 Picea sitchensis | reverse complement strand
TGGCAAGTTAGACCCTCCTAACCTACCCAAACCCATCCTAACAACTTAACAACTTAGTTCAACCTCTTAACTCACCCCCTCACCTCTCTAGCTCACGCCCTAGGGGGAAAAACGTCCCCCTCTTACCCAAACCCTTGATTTGAAACTTGAAACTTGGAGTGGGCCCCTCTTAGGTGAGGTGCACCCCTCCAAAACCCTAACCAAACCCAAAACCTAACTCCCTCTCACTTAACTCACTCTCTAAATCTCACGCCCTCTCTTAGCTTGCGCCCCTTTTGAGGGAGACACACTCCCTTAACCCAAAACCTAACCCAACCTGCCCAAAATGGAATGTGGGCCCTCCTAAAGTGCCAAGTGTGCCCTCTCTAGCCTCTTGGCTCATCCCAAGACCATCCACAACCATCCAACTCATCAATCCATCACCTAAACCCTAGCTTGGGCGCCTCTCCTCTTGAGATTGGTGCTCTTGCTCTTGATTTGACACTTGGAATTGATCCAAGTACCTTCACTTTTCCTCTAGAGGTATAAAGAGAAGCCTTCCTCACCCTTTTTCCTCACTATTCTTTGAGCTAAAGTTATGCTACCGAATTCTTTCCATCTTCTTTCTCTTGCCATCTCACATTTCACTCATTGCTCTTGAAAGTCTTGTAGCAACTTGTTGCTACAACACTCTCATACTTTTGGATTCAATAAACAAAAAGCTTTGGAGGATTCTTGGATCAATATAGATTAGTCATATTTGTCCATGCATATGAGGTGGGTTTCTAGCTAGCATCTTGGATAAATTAGTTTATTTGGATAGATCATTAGACTCTAGAGCTGCTGATCTATGTGTGTTGATTATTTAGGATTGTGTAATTAGTTCACTTTGCTAATCTATATCATCATACTATGTTGTTTTGAACTCACATTTTGTCTTAGTGTGCAGATTTGTCTCACAAGGGTTGGTTGGAAGAGGCTTTAGAGGAGTTTCCAGCCATAACTTGCACAAAATCTTGGCATTTTGATTTGGATCTGATATATTTCTATCATTTCATTCCATTTTCTGTAGCTAACACTCTCTTAGATAGGTCAAAATATAAATTTCTCAGTTCATATTTTCACATATAAAATTTTTGTGTAAAAAACATAAATTTTTTGTAACATTTTGGGTGTGTTTTGCAGCATTTCCAGCAAGCTTTTGCTTGCTATTTTTTGCAGGTACATACCAGAAAAAGGGGGAAACGCTGCTCAAATCATTCAAGAATACTTCTCCAAGAAACCCTTTCGGTTGGGTAACTATCCCTCAACTCTTCTCCTTGTAAATCCAACTTTCTTTCATTTTTTCATTCATTTTTTTGGATCCATAATCATAAACTAACATAGTCTAGTTTGTTTTACTTTTCAAGTTATTCATTATTTATTCATTTAGTTGTTGGCCCCTCTTGTCCAATAGACAAGTTTGTGTGGCCTTTTTATTTTATTAATTTTCTCTTAGATTAGATAACCCTCTTTGGCCAACAATGGTAGGCTTGCCTCCACCTTGGCCATTGTAAGTGGTTCCTTTCTTTAAAGTCTTTTTAATATTAATAAGCTAATGTGCCGGCACCTTGGGAGAGTAATCCCCAAAATCGCAAGGCCTAAAGGAAACCTATTTTTATTTTGATGTCTATATGCTCTTTAATGTTAAAATAATCTAGATAGTCATCACACCTAAAGTTTCCTTTATCCAAGTTTTATTTCATATGCTAATGATTTAATTGCTTAATAGTTGAATGGTTTAAATATCTCTCAAGTGCTAAATCTATTAGTTCCATAAATCATTTAGCTTGATTACATTTCTAGCATATGGCTTAAGATCTTTTCCGTTGTCTGGTCTAATCTCTATTTTCAAGAACATCTTTCACTAAATGATTAACATACATATGGATGAGTAATCTTAGATTTTGAAGTTTCTTCTTACTTTCATAAGGCAAGTTGTTCTTGCCCTCCTTTTATCTTGCAAGTTGGATAACTAAATGATGATGTGATGTCATGGTGAATCTATTTGCTTAATGTTCTTTATTTTCCTATCATGGTTTAAGTTTTAAGCAAATACACTCATAAGCTTTACACTTTCAAGCATATCTTTCTTCACATTTAACTTGCAAATCATATGTGGAATGGTTGATGAATAATTGGTATATCTCTTGTATCTCTTTTCCACTTAAGTTTGATGTGTTAATGCTCTTTAATTTCAATCTTACAAACACATTTTCATGAACTTTATCATTTCGGCCATACGCTAATGAGTGAATTTTAAGTGCTTAAAACTCTCTAAAAAGCAACCCAACACACTACAAGACCCACCCATGAGGGTCATAATAATAACACTTAGACAACTTTTTAGGGGCTTTATTCATCCACCTCCACCATCTAAAGGGGTTTGAGGGAGAAGTAATGGGAAGGAGTGGTGGGGACCGTCACAGTGATTTGTAGGGGTATCCTTTCAGGAAGTACTCTTACTGCTCAGTGACAGGTGGAGCTAGGGTGAGCCTCATTGCCTTACTATCTTGAGCACTTGACAGTCATTTGGCCAAGGGAGGCTTAAAGCAAACATGTGGGGAGGGAACTAAAATTTACTAAATCTTTGAGAAACTCTAGCCAATCATCTAGTTGTATAGATCACCTTTGATGTGTTGGGTGAATTAGATGTATGCATAGGAACACACATTGGTGATAATTTCATTATTTCATTTATCTTTATTTGCAACTACATGTTTGTCTTTCATGTCTATGTGAGCAACTAAGTTAAACATTGAATATCTTATTTACTTTTTTTCTTGTGTGTTGTGAATCAGGGTTGAGTATCCATTTGGGGAGGCATCACCTTCTTTATTCTTGAGTGCTTTTGTGGTTAATTGCCAGTATTGGAAGGCAGGTCCAATAGAGTAAGTGCTATTGGGGCATGCTTGGCTGATGTGTTGATCTCACTTGCCACACATCTTGTTGTATCTTTTGTAACACTTGTAACTATTTTGTAAGTATTTGTAATCTTTTTGGTTTGGGGTGGTTTAACTTGTCCATACTTGTAAACATTTTTTGTAACAAACCACCCTCAGAAATAGCTGACCCATTGCCCATGGGCACTAATCTTAGTTGACTTAGGGAAGGGGCTGATTCATATTTAGATTAGACTTGCACTTTGCATTTGCTGCTTGTGCATCCTAGGATTAGAAGCCCTTGAACCTTGTAAATAATTGAAATTAACTCTTAGAACTTAACTCTAACACATCTACTAACTAATGTATACCCCCTTTGGATTCCCTAGGGGTGAGCCTAGATGAAAGAGGTTCCAGTGGTTTTTGAACCTAGGCATTGTGCCTCAGGACACACTAAGTGAGTAGGACCCAAAGCTCCGTTAGCAAGTGTGTGGGGCGACAACATCTTTGGCACCGTTGTCCGAGATAAGTCATTTATCCTTGGTCAAAGCTTGACTTAACCTATTTTTATTTTGAAGAACTAAGTAATAAAAACTTTGGTCCCTTAAAATTCTTTGAGATGGCATTGGATTTGGCTTTGTGTGATTCTTTTCCAAGTGGTAACTCCATTGAAAATCACATCGGGAGTACTACTAAATTTACACAAAGGGTTGGTTTATTCCTTTCCTGAGCCTGAAAGGGTTTATAGGAGGAGGATAAATCACCTTCCCATTAGAAGGCTACTACTTGATAATCTTAGGAAGAAGCATCCCAGCGATATCCAATACTTGTTCCAAACAATAATCAACCAACTAACAATCACAGTACTAATCCTAACTTAACCATGCATATCTTTTGGAGACCTTTGAATTTTGCATCCAAGGTTCCCTATTAGAGTTCACGAAAAGGCTATTGATAAGTTACCTACATTTGAGGGAACAATGCTATAAGTGACAAGTCCCATATCCTCAACTTTCAGATATGTGTGCAAAAGTCTTGTGGGGTCATAATCATGAAGATGATGTAAAGATGACTCTTTTGTGTATTATTCATGAAGGTGATGCTCTTGAATGGTTCACTGATTTTCCAACAAATAAGTTTAGCACCCTTGATGAAATGTGGATGAGTTAGGAAGAGATGGGGTGATCATAAGTAACATAGATTTCAACTTGCTGCTCCTACCACTATTCAAAAGAAAGAAAAATGAAAGCGGTGGTTGAATTTAACACTAAGTTTAATAACTTGGTGAAAAGCCTTCATAGAGACATCAAGCCCTCAGATGCAACTATTTTGATTTATTATATTGAAGCATTTGAGGGTGAGATAAGGTATGCCCTTGAGGATAAAGATCCTCATAATTTAGATGCAGCACAAAATATAGCCATAAGGGTTGTGTTGACCACCTATTCAACAAGAGGGTCAACTCCATGTACCTTGGTTGTATCTACCTATGTAGGGTTAACATTTTCTTGGGTATCGATACCCGGCACTTATTTTTTGTAATTGCAATTTCCGCACCCCTGCGTGGGTTAATAATGTAATAATGCATGGATCATAGTTAGGTTAGGTACCTTGGGTGAACCATCAGGGGAGTTCCTTCGCTTGAGGGTTTTTTATCCTTGGGTTGTCGACCAGACAAGCTCTGGCCGACTTCCCTTGAGTTTTCCTCATTGACTTGCTTCACTCAAAGTGGTGGAAGAGCTCACAGTAGTCTCCATTCATTGGTAACCTCATGGGATTGTATAAATGACCATTCGGCGTGTCTAAAGTTTCACAGATTTAAATTGAGTCTAGATAGGTTTTTAATTAATTAAATTTTTTAATAATTTAATTAATTAATTTTTTAATTTATAATGAAACTTAGTCTTTGGGATTTTTGATAGGGTATTTGTGCTCAAAGAAATGGAATAACACCCCCAACACCCATAGACCAAGTTTCCAGCTCAGTCAGACGAAGTTTACTATGTCTTAGCCCACTGAGAATCGATTGAGATCAAAACAACAATTTTAATTGCTAAAAATGACATTAGATCCAAATGTCAAAATCATTGTAATTGTGAGTTAGTGAGTGAGTGTATGGTGGAAAGTGGAAGGATTAGACCCCTCTAACCTACCCAAACTCATCCCTAACCTTTTCCCAACTTAATTCAACCTCTTAATTCGCTTTTTCAACCTAAACCTTGCCCCTGGGGAAAGCGACCACCAACTAACTATTTCCCTTGTTTTACTCCTTAAAACTTGGAAAGGGGCCTTCACACATGTGGTGCACCCCCCACGCCCCCCTAGGCATGCAAAACTAGCAAAACACCAAACCTAACTCTAAACCTATTCTAACCCCTTACCCACCTTCTACACTCAATTTTTTACCCCCACAGGGGCAGAGTGGCGTTTTTTCCTTGGTGGGATGTTGTGACTGTTATTTGGGGCCCCCTCTCATGAGTTAGACTCTTTGACTTCCACATCATTTCCTAGGATGATCCCAATCATTTTCTTTCATTAATTCCCTTTCATTTCTTCATTTTGACCATTTTTGGGGCCCCTCAAGATGAGTTATGCCCCCCTCTTCTAGAGCTCCACAAATGATTTTTTTTAAAGGGTATTTGAGACCCCTCTCACCTTCCTTGGCATCAATCCCAGGGCCCTTCCACACCTCTTTGCTTGATCCCAGCACACCTCCTACATTTTTCTGCACCATAGATCTAGTTTCAAACCCTAGATGTTGTGCCCACTCATTGAGATTTGCTCATTTGATGTGTTTTTGACACTTGGAGTTCATCCAGTGCCTTCTCTTGACCTGGGGTATAAAGAACCCTTCCTCACCTCTTTTTCCTCACCATTCTTTTGTTATTGTTATGCTACCAAATTCTTGCCATCTTCTTGCTTCTTGCAACTTCCACTCCCTCATTGCTCTTGGGATTTTTGGAGCAATTGGTTGCCCAAGATTCTCACACTATTGGATGAATAAAGAAAGCTTTTGGAGGCATTTGGATTGATTAGACTTTGATAAAATCCTTATTGATGTGATCTTTGTTTCTCGCTCATTTTTGTGATAGCCATGTCTTTGATAAATTAGTTTGTTAAAGTCAAATGAACATTAGTGTTGATGATCTATGTGTTGTGATTATGATGGGGATTTATGAATTAGTTTCAGATTTTATACTAATCATTCGTACTATGCTGCTATAGATTCACTTTGTGTTTGAGTTGCAGGTTTGTTTCACAAGTTAGGGTTTGGAAGAGACTTTAGATCAGATTTCAACCTTGGCTTGCTTAAACTCCAAACTGTTCTTTTACTTGATGTTGCACCTTTATCATTCCATATCATTTTCTGCAGCTATCTAACTCTTAGATAGGCCATAAAATCAAATTTCTATATCCTTAACTATCTCTTCTTTGGAAATTTTTTGTGTATACCGCAGAGAGTTTGTTATAAAATTTAGTGTTTTTGCAGCATTTCCATTATCTTTGCTTCTTTGTTTTTGCGGGACGGTGACATGGTCTAAGGTACAAGGCATACAACACACCTAGGAGGCTTTCAAACTTACTATTCTTTGGTTTGGGTAACATCTCCCCTCTTCTCTCTTGATTTTCTCCAAGTTTTCTGAAGTTTTCTAAGTCTTTTGAGCTCATAAAATCAAATCTAACTTAGGGTAATTTTTCTTTTGTTCATACAACAGATTATATATTTCATTTATTTATTTGTTGCATAATCAGCTACCTATTTGGTCAAAACGGGAGGCTTTCCACCACCTTGACAAAGTAGTGGTGTTTTCTTTAAGTTCTTTCATTTTTGTCCATAAAAATTAATCTAATAATGATCAAAAATGCTAAGATAGTTCTTGCATGAGATAGGCCATCAGTCTGTCTAGTCTCTTCATGTATGAGAAGGACATAAGACTCAAAGCCCTCCTTTTATGTGCAAGTTTATCTTAGTATTATTGGCTTCATACTAGCTATAGGGGAGTCATCCCCAAAATCATATTAGCAAGAATAAACTTTGTGGTGTTTTTCTTGCTTAGAAGTTGATCATGTCTTTGTTAGTCTTTCATTTACAAGTTTTGTTTCTTTTTAATCTCTCATATGCTCTTCTTTACATATCCAATGGTTAGATAGCTTGAATGTGATTACATGTTTTAGATCTATTATCTTTTAAGTTATTTAGTTAACTTTGGATGCATATGAAGTTGGTTATATTTTAAGAGATTTCACTTGCTAAGTTTATTGATTTCTTAAAGCTCTTAAATTTTCATAAACTAGCTTCGTTACATGTGGTGATGGTCAAGTTTTAAAGCACGTTTTGAAACATACTTAAGCCCATGGCCTAGCCTTTTTGAAAGGCCTTTCACACACACTTGAGCTCATGGCCTAGTCACTTAGCTCACGGCCTAGTTCCTCTTGTTGGCATAGCACATCACACATATTTTATTTTGGTTTAATACTTCCTATGTTCATGGTATAATTGCTCACGACCCCTTTGGGTTTAACACTTGCACCTTGCACATGTATGGCTATGTTTATGTTTTAGATGTGATGTTTTAACACTTATGCTATATGCCTTAAACACATCTAATTCTTAAGACTCTCACACTCTTTAACACATTGCAAACACACTTATATCCTCCCACATGTTTATGTTTTAAATCATTTGAATGCTTAAGGTTTTACCTCTCTTTTATGTTACAAGTATCATTACATGTTTCATGGTTCATGATTATATGGTTAAATATCTTTTTAAAGATCTCTTTCATGTGATGTTACATTGATGGTTTAAACATTATGCTATCATATTGCTATATCTCTACAGCATGTTGATGGTGGCATAGTGAGAAATCTTTTTCAAACCTTTCGTTTTACACTTTTATACGGCCATTAGCTAATAACCCTAGATAAAAGTGCCTAAAACTTTCTAAAATACACCCAAAACACTTTAAAGACCTACTCGAGGGTTCTAACAACACTTAGTAACATTTTAGGGGTATTTAGCAACTCTTTCCTCCATCTAAAACAGCTTTGAAGGCCAGTCCGTGAGGTAGTGAGAGGACCCTCCAGTTCGTTAGGGAGATCCGTGTCGGACTACTTCTAGCACTTCTGCGATGGCGATGGGCGTGACCTTGTAGGCCCCTAATTTTGGGACTCGTAGCCCAATTATCTTGAGGAGCCGGGCAGTCATTTGGTGGAATTGGAAGTTAAGACACACACATCTAGTTAGGGGGTTAGGAGACATAAAATATAGAAAGAACACTAGTTGCATAGATCACATTGTATATGTTTGGGGAAATGGAGTAATGTGTGTTGATAGGCAAACATTACTTGTGATATCTCATTATTATATCTATGCTTGCAACTGTGAGTTAACATCTTTCGTGTTGATGTGATTATTGGGCTATCATCTTGATATATCTTGTTATTGAAATCATTGTTGTTGTGGTGTGGGATAGAAGTAAGTGATTGAGTATCCCATTTGGGAGGCATCACCTTGCCTTTGATCAGCAGTGCTTGAGTGGTTGGAGTACTGATTGAGAGAGCTGGAGTCCAAGTGGAGTAAGTGCCACTTGGGGCATTATGACCTAGGGTGTGAATTCTTTTATCTCTTATATCTTGTATCTATTGTGTATATCTTGTGTATTTTTGTATTTATTGTAAACTTGTATAACTTTGCTTAAGTAATTCTAATTTTTGGGGTTTGGGTAGTTTGATTTGATTAAATTTTAAAACCTTTGTATGAGCCACCACATGAAGTTGACCCCATTGCCCAACCTTAGGCACTAGTCTTTAGTTGAAAAACAGGAAAGGGCTGACTTTGCATTAGACTTTAGACTTGAACTTGCATTGTTGTTTGTCATATTAGGCTAGTTTTTTTTTTTCCCCTTGGCCTATAATCAATTAGGCAACTCCTAGAACATTGTGAGTAAAATTAACTTAGTAACTAGGGACTACCCCCTTGGCTTCCCTAGGAAGTAGCTTTAGAAAGCAGTCAATTGAGCAGTGTGGGTTGGGAAGCTTAGACATTGTGTCTCAGAGGACACACTAAGTGAGAAGCGGGGACTTAGCTCATGTTTGCAAGTGTGCATTAGGATGGCTACATCTTTGGCAGATTGTCGAGGATAAGTCATTTATCCTTGTCTAGCCGACTTAACTTATTCTTTATTCTTTAAGAACTAATTAATAAAATCTTTAGTCCTTAAAATTCTTTGAACCTTTATTGGTTGCTTGGGTGATTTGTTTTCAAGTAAGCGACTCCCATTGAATAATTACATCAAGAGGTATACTACTAGGAGAATTTGCACAAGGATTATTTTGTCCCTTCTGAACGACAGGTTTACATGGGAGGATAAATCGCCTTCCTCCTAGTAGGCTACAACTTGAACATCTTGGAGGCGAAGCACTCACTTTGATATCAATACTTGTTCTAAACAATAATCAACCAATTGTTAATAATCCCACCAATAATCCTAACTTAACCATGAATATCTTTTCACACACTGCTGAATTTTGCAACAATCAAGGTCACCCTCCACCAAATTCACGAAAAGGCTGATAAGTTACCTGCATTTCAGGGGGACAATGCTACATGTGAAAAGTCCCACATAAGCAAGTTTGATACTTGAAGTTTAATAGAGAGTCATGATCATGAGGATGTCAAGATGACTTTGTTTGTTTACTCTCATTTTGAGGGGGATGCTTTGTAGTGCAGTTTCAGCGATTTTTTCTGCCGGATAAGTTTAGCACCCTTGAAATTTTGGATGAATTTGGAGAGATGGGGGTGTCCGGAAAGAGCATAGATTTCAACTCAATGCCCTCACCACTATCAAGAAAAAAGAAAATATGAGACTATGCTTGAATTTAATACTAAGTTCAATAACTTGGTGAAAGGCATGCATGAGAGACAGCATACATAAAGATGCTATCTTGATTCATTATATTATGAAGCTTGGAAGGGAGAGATAAGGTATGCCTTGTGGATAAGAACCCAGTTTAATTGCGTACAGTATGCATAGAGGTGGAACAAAATTTGCTGAGCTAGGAAGTCCAAATTCTGTGGTTTTACTAGGGTTCCTCTTCAAAGGTAAATGATAAGAAAGAAGAAGGAAACAAAGGTTCTAGAGTCATCTGATGATGGGATGGATAAATTCACTAAATTACTCAAGAAAATGGAAATTAATCATGTAATCCAGTTAAGCAAATGGAAGCCAATCATATACTAGTGGAGTTAGATACTATTCAGAATAGGTTGATTGCCATGGGAAGGAATCAAGCTAATAGGCCTCCCACATAGGCGAGAATGATAAATGGCCTGAAGACCTCCCATAATGAACAAATACCTCCTCAGATTGAGCAAAGTCCACCTAATCCTTTTTGAGTCCACCAACTTGGTAGACATCAATCTATACCTTATTGTAGACCTTGTGGTGAATTTCATGAGGAGTCCCACATCCAGTTTTTCTAGAAGATTATTCCCGGTGAATATGGGAATGAGCAGATCAACATGTGTGGCAGAAAATACTATGAGGGGAGGTATGATTGGATAGGTATGATCATGAGAGTTATGGAAACTTCATGAGTGGAAATATTGACAAAACAACAGAAAAATATAGACCCCAAGTCACACCCCAACAAATTCTTTGAAGTAGCTAAATGTAAAAGTTTTTGTACTGCCAAGGGGTGGAAACAAAGATAAAGGTCAAACTAATGCTCCCAAGGTATCCCCAACCTTTCCTAATTCTAGTGAACCTATCAATGTGGTTAAATGACTTAGGGGGTTGTAAATAATCTGAGATTTTGGTGCCGGTTTAGGAAATCATGCGTCCTTCTGGAGGAAAAGTTAGAAGAAAACTTAAAAGCGGTCTGCATGAGCCTCCTAAATAGTTATCTTGAAGCTTGACCCGGTAGGTAAACGCTCGAGGTTGCACCCGGTTGATGCGAGTGGGAAAGAAGTAGTGGGAATTTGCCTTTTTAGCTGTCTCTACTTGTGAATGATAAGAGTCTTGCTTACCTGGCGCATGTTAGATTAGGAATTGAAGCTCAAATGTTATGACTAAAAATGGAACAATTGAACTTGAGAATATCCTAGACCTTATCATAACATTTTGTGCCATGGATGTAGTCAAACCATAGAAGTAGTTGGATTAATTAAGGGTTTGCAAGTGTATTTGAAGGCATTTCCAGACATTGGCATTGAGATGGATATTGTGGTGATTGATGTTCCTGACTTATGGGGAATGTTGATAAATAGAAAATCGGTGCAGATTGGTAACATTCAAATGGATTTATCTTATACCACCCTCCCCAAGTGGGGAACCTTCAGATTGGATAGAGAATTATATAGGAAGGTTCATGTTGAGAAGCCCGAGGTCCCCATAGAAGAATTGGTATATGAAGAGAGCCTTGGTAATTATGCTGTTTTATCTAACTCAATTGTGCCACTAGAGGATGGGATTAAAGAGATAATGGTTAGATAAAATTTGAATTATATATATTTTTAGTGGTGCTTTTTCTAGATTGGGAAAAGGTCTTTGGAATTGTTCTTCAATCTCAAAGTGGTAAAATATATAAGTTTTCATATAGATTGGGTTTGATGCAACAAACAATGTGGGTGAATATGAGGGCTCTTTACTCCTTGGCTTAGAACTGTAGGAATAGGGTGTCCGTATGTCTATGTATCAAGAGGTTAGGACTTGGTAATTCAGCGGCCAAGAACAAATTTGCTATGGTCGAAGGTTAAGGTTCACGAGGGATACAATATTGGATATGATTGATGATCTTGATGCCATAAACCTTATTGCCATTCACAGAGCAATTCTGGCCAGATGAATTATGATGACACCTGAGTTTGAGAGTGTTTGATTGATGAGAACATTTCGGTTGAAGTGATTTTCAGACCTTCATTTCCGGATAATAAAAATCATTGGCGGGTTTTAGAATCCTACATGAGTGGTAATTCTGACCCATATGCATGAGTTTTCTGATTTTAGCCTCAACACAATGAATGAAGGGTGCAACTATCTTGAGAATAATAATAAAGGTTAATATACCTCCTAGGCGGATTGTTTCCTTAGAAAGGAACTTTAACAAAGTAGATGGTCACAAGCAAAGGAAGGATCTAAGAAATAATTATGTGATCATGTAGAAGTAAACATTAGAACTGATGAAAATGGATGGTAGAGATAGAGAAAACTACCTATGAAGAGAAAGAGTTGAACTTGTTAAATTACTAAAGGAATATAGGGATGTTTGGCCTTTAGCTATGATGAATTAAAAGTCTATAGGGAAGATGTGATTAAATATGTGCTTCCTCTTAAGGAAGAAACTAAGCCCTTTAGGCAGAAACTAAGGCAAATAAACCACAAGTTAGCTCCTTTGTGGTCCAAGGGAGTTACAAAAAAGATGTTAGAGGACAGTTGTGCTCAAACTAGACATTCTTCATGGTGTTCAAATATAGTTGTGGCTAGGAAGAAGAATGGGAAGATCAGGATTTGCATTGACTAGGAATTTAGCAGGGCTTACCTTACAAAGACAACTACCCTCAGATGGAAACTTCTTCAAGGGGTTCACAGGGATCGGGGAATGATTTCCATGCTGATAGATTTTTGGAATACAATGTGGATAAGACATTAAAATAGCTTGAGAAGATAGGCATAAGACTACTTTTACTACTCCATGGGAACTTTTGAATATCTTAGGATGCCATTTGGTTTATCAAATCTTGGAGCTACTTTTCAAGGGCTATAGTTGTATGCTTTTAGGGGTTTGATTGGTAAATTGATTGAAATGTATCAAGATGATTTAATAGTATTTTTTCTAAGGATGGGAAAACACATAGTATTATTATTAACCACCTTGAGCCAAGGATACACAGACGGATGTAGGAAATTTGGAATCTCTTTGAATCACCTTAAGTGAATTATTTGGGGTTATTGAAGGGAAATTATTGGGACATATAATTTCAAAGATGGGGTAAAGCTAGATCAAGAAAGAATAGAAACCATTAGCAGTACCCACTTTCAGTGTCAAAGAAAACTTTCTGATGATCCTTCTTAGGACAAACCAATTTTTGTCCATAGGTTCATTCCATTCAAATTTAACATCCTTCTTAAGTAACCTATATATAAGTTACTTAATAAGGATGTGAAATTTGAATGGAGTGATGAAAGTAAACGAGCTTTTGAACAAATCAAGGCTGCCATATGTGAAGCTCCCATCCTTATAAGCCCAGATTATGATAAGGACATTATGATTTTCTCCTTTAGCAAAGACACTGTGGCGGTGTGTTACTTGAGAAAAATGACCAAGGCCATGAATAGCCTATTGCATACTTGGTCGGACTTGCAGAATTCAGAGTTAAAGTATCCCATGTTGAGAAACAAGCATATGCCTTAGTCAAATCTCTAAAACATTTCAGAGTCTTCATCCCATCTGTTATTCCAGGGTGATTGGTTATGTGTCTAGTCCAGTAGTAAGGGCCGTTTTATCACGAGGTGGAAGGAATAGGCTCAAAGGGTAGATGGATTGTTAAGATCCAAGAATATGATTTGGAAATCAAACCTACAAAGTTGATTAAGGGCCAATGTTTGGCCAAGATGTTAACTGAAAGCGATGAAAGGGATTTGGATTTGGTTGCCAGAGATACATGATCTGAGAATATCCTCTTAACTTACAAAAACTTGAACAAGTAGAATGGTGAGATATTATCTATTTTGAAGAATCTCCTTGTCCAAGGCACTTCAATGGGACCTGGGAAAAAGGGCTCTAAGGTTAAAATATGCTAAGTATGTTCTCACTAGAGATGGGTTGGGATGGAGGAATCCAGATGGAGTTATCCTTAGATATTGTGGATGATATTGAATCAAAGAGACTTGTAGATGAATTCCATGGAAGGTTTTGTGGAGGACATTTTGCTACTAAAAACTCGCCCTGAAATCCTTAGAGAAGGATATTATTGGCCCACAATATTTTAGGATGTACATCCCAGGTTTGTTAGAATGTCTGAGCCATATGTCGACTTTTCCTGAGAGAAAGCAAAAGTGCTGACACCTTACAACCGGTCATTAATCACAGGCACACTTTCTGACAATGGGGTTTGGACTTCATCATGGTACACAGATATTATCTATTTTCTGAAGAATCTCACTTGTCCAAGGCACTTAGTAGGACACAGGAAAAGGGCTCTAAGGTTAAAATATGCTAAGTATGTTCTCACTAGAGATGGGTTGGGATGGAGGAATCCTGATGGAGTTATCCTTAGATGTGTGGATGATATTGAATCAAAGAGACTTGTAGATGAATTCCATGGGGGATTTTGTGGTGGACATTTTGCTGCTAAAACTACTGCCCACAAAATCCTTAGAGAAGGATATTATTGGCCCACAATATTTTCAGATGTACATCAGTTTGTTCGGAAATGTGAGCCATGTCAGCTTTTCACAGGAAAGCAAAAATTAACAGCATTACCTTTACAACCAGTCGTAGTACAGGCACCTTTTCAGCAATGGGGTTTGGACTTCATCGAGAAGTTTAGTGATAATTCAAGTAATGGTTATTCATGGGTTCGCACAACAACATATTACTTTACGAAATGGGTTGAAGCCATCCCTACTAAATCAACAACTGAAAAGGTTGTGATGGATTTCCTTGAAGATAAAATTATAACCAGGTTTGGAGTTCCATCAAAGATAGTAACAGATAATACCAAGGCCTTTTGTTCAACAGAAGTATCATCTTTTTGTTTCAAGTATGGCATTATCTTGTCTCATTCCTAAGATTACTATCCCCAAGGAAATGGTCAAGCTGAGTCAAGTAATAAAAATTTAATGACCATAGTCAAGAAAATAGTTGGGGAAAACAAGAAATCTTGGGATAGTAAAATCAAGCATGCATTATGGGCAGACAAGATTACAAAGAAAGCAGCTACAGGGAAGAGTCCATTTGAGTTAGTTTATGGATTGGAAGCTAGGTTGCCAGTGCACCTTAGCCTTCCTACTTATGGGTCAGTTGAGGATTCTTCCATGGGTCAGGATGCATTTCAGAACAGGATAAATCAGGTCATCGAGTTAGATGAGATCAGAAGAAAGGCATATGATCAGACTTGCAGAAATCAGAATAAGGGAAATAGCAGGGCCGAATTCTTTTCATCTCAGTCACTTGGATGGTGAGCCCATCAACATTCCAAGGAATGGGCACCATCTCAAACTTTTCTTTAGATGAGCAACTTGGTGTCCAAAGGGACACCCATTGTAACGTATCTCTAACCCTACTCCTTGTATTTACAGTTTTGTATTATTTCATTTATAATGTTGTGTACTTAGAATTATTTCATGTATCATAGATTCATTTATGTTGTAAATTGTTAATATGTACTTAGAAAATTTTTCTTGTATCATAGTTCATGTTGTAATTTCATTGTTGTACTTTAGAAATTTCATTATGTAAATGTTGTTTATAATATTGATTTCATTTATCATCATGAATATATACTAATGTTAATTTATGGTGTTCACTTTGGGGAGCACTCTAATTTGTAGGTGCTGGATTCTCGTATGCTCTCTGCCTCGTTCGAGTTGATCAACCACACGTCCCCAGGTGGAGCCAGATGTGGACCGCCTATTCAGCACAGGGGTCAACTCATGTATCATGAAGTTTATCTATGTAGAAGACAGTTATGGTTCTACTTGGGTATCTGATACCCCAGCACTTAAAAATTTTGTAAACGGGATTTCCGCACCCCTGCGTGGGTAATAATGTAATAATGTCTGCATGGATCATAGTTAGGTCAGGTACCTTGGGTGATCCATCAGGGGAGTTCCTTTCATCGGGGGTTTTTTATCCTCAG
>SNQJ01S0213065.1:0-15765 GCA_010110895.2 Picea sitchensis | reverse complement strand
GTCAACCAACATTTCACCCAACATCAACATTCACTACATCTACTACAATAAAGTCAACCAACATTTCAGTACATCTGTTATAGTTCGACAAATAATAGTTTTCATAGGCTAATTAAACAAAAGGTGTTTCCAATGCCAATCTACTTGGGACGGGTTTTCTCACTACTGTTCCTACTGCACCCTCGGATGATAATTCTTTAGAGACCGTGGAGGGGGTAAAGGAACCACTTATACTCTCGGGATTTAGAGAGGAAGAACCAGATGATGTTATGCTGGCAGAAAATTTGGATACTTTGGTGCCTCAATTACGAGAGGTGAGAGACCCTGTTCCTCTTGTAACTTTTCAAGGAAACTCTATTATCTCTCTGCTCGTTACTTCAGACTTGTCCTGCAAAATGAGGGAAGGTAGTGGGGGGGCTGGGCCTAGCTATGCTTGGTCAAGAGGCTTGGGTTTTTAGATCTCTCCTATTAAGACGAGGAGTGTGCGGAAGAAGGCCACTCTTTCTTCTGTTACACCTGGTGTTACTACTACTATTGTTTCAGATAATGGGGCGCTTAGAGGATTAAAAGCCCTTGCACAGGATAAAATATGATCCTTCTCACACTAAATGTCAAAGGTGTGGGAGGATCCCTGAAATCCACCTCCATGCGTAGATTATTATCTAAAGTTAAACCCGACATTATCTTTTTACAAGAGACACTTTTCGCTGAGGACAAGGCTCGTATGTTTATACAAAAATTTGTTCCTGGCTGGTATATGTGTGTTGTTAGCTCGGTTGGCACCTTGGGTGGCCTCTTGGCGACTTGGGACCCTAACAAGTTTACAATGGACCCTACATTGTGTGGTGGTGGCATTTTTCTGTCGGGCATCTCCTTAGAAAATCAACGAGTTATCAATTTTCTTAATGTTTATGGCCCATGTTATGAGAAATTGTTGTTTTGGGACCGTTTGGTGTTAAAAATTTTGCTAGCTACTAAAAATTTGATACTTGCAGGAGATCTAAACTTTACCACAGGTGCAGATGAAGCATGGGGGGCGACAACACATCTGGATAGACATGCCATCTATTTTATAGATCTGATCAAGGATCATATGTTGGTTGACCTCATTCTAGATGTTTTGGTTCCTACTTGGAGGAACGACAGAGTCGGGGGAGTAGGCATTGCAAAAATATTGGATCGCATTCTCATGGCAGAAAGTATTCTATCTACTATTGGGAGGTATCGATCATGGGTTGAGCTCCATTTCATTTCTGATCATGCATCGATGATAACATAATTTGATTTTACCTAGGTATAGGTGGCTTATCCGTTTAAGTTAAATCCAACTTGGTCGGCGGAGGAAAATTTTGCCTTGATCGTGAAAGATGTTTGGGGGAATCCGACTTTTCTGGATGAGTTGGATATACAACATATAATTGTTTAGAAATTGAAGACTTTAAAGTCCTGTATTAAAGCATGGGTGAGGCTTAATCGACGCATAAATCTCCGCAAGATGGAATCTTTGGAGGAGGAGATAAGCCGGAGCTATACAGGTCTATCTAGGATTGGTGTAGACATTGTTGTGAAAACACACTTGCATTCTTTGGAAGCGGAGCGAAACAATATTCTAAAAACTGAAGAGGAATCTTGGCGACAAAAGAGTCGCGCTACTTGGTTGAAATGTGGTGACCATAATACAAAATACTTTCACAAGTTTGTAAGTGATAGAAGAAACCAGAAGCATATATGGGAGATTGATGATGAAAATGGTCGGACCATTAGAGGTTAGGAGATAAAAGGTGAGGCTACTAGATTTTTTAAACAATTATATGTTGTTGATGGGCCCAGGGCACCGAGGTCCGACTGAGCAAGTTAATGTAGCCAGACTGTATCATCGCTTCATGACGGAGGAAGATAATGTACTTCTAGACAACCCTGATACTAAACAAGAGATTTGGGAGATTATTAGTCTTTTTGCAAAAGACAAAAGTCTGGGCCCGGACAGTTGGACTGTTGAGTTCTTTACCCAATTCTTTGAGTTGGTTGGTGATGATTTACTAGATCTGGTCGAAGACTCCAAGTTCAGAGGTAAGATTCAAAGGTATTTAAATTCGACATTTCTGGCGTTGATCCCTAAGGAGAACTCTCCTCGGAACTTTGGGGATTTTAAACCCATTGCGCTTTGTAATCTTTGTTATAAAATAATCTCCAAAGTGATTGCCAATATAATTAAACCAATTCTCTCGAGGGATCTGTCTGTTGAACAATTGGGTTTCTTGAAGGGTAGACAGATCCTAGATGCTGTAGGGATGACACGTGAGTGTGTCCATAGTATTAAATCCAAAAAACAGAAGGCCCTGATACTAAAATTGGATCTGAAAAAGGCGTATGATTGTTTTAATTGGGATTTCCTTCGTTTAATCCTTGCACAAACCGGCTTTAGTGCTACTTCTAGTTCTTGGATTATGAGTTGTGTGACTAGTGCATCCTTCACAGTGTTGATAAATGGGGAGACTTTGGCTTTATTCAAAAGTGAATGGGGTCTGTGTCAAGGCTTTCCACTCTCACCTTTGTTATTCATCCTTATTATGGAGAGTCTTATCATTTTATTGAAACAAGGCCAAGAGGCGGGAAATATGTCAGGGGTAAAGGTTTCTAGAATTGTTAAAATATTGCACCTTATTTTTGTTGTTGATGTGCTCATCATGACAAAGGCCTCGTTAGATGAATGGGTACTGATAAATAATATCTTGGAACAATTCTGTAGCACTTCGGGATTAAAATTCAATCATGACAAATCTACTTTTCATCATGCGACCTTTGATGATGCGGAGCTGGCGAACTATAAAGACTTATACTCCTTCAACTCCATGGAATTGGCTTCGGGTTTTAAATATCTGGGATATTTTATTAAAGCGGAAAAAACCTTCTTTGAGGACTAGAGATGGTTACTTATAAAGTTTGAGAAATAGATTAAGAACTGGTGTAACCGATGGTTAACCTTGGGAGTCCATTGCATACTAGTGAAGGCGGTTTTGGAATCCCAGTCAGTATTTTGGATGGCACTTGTGGCGGTTTTTGTTGCGGTCCTCTATAAGATCCACAAGATTATATATGAATTTCTTTGGATGGGGGCCCGTAAATAATTTGGTATACACCTTTGCAGTTGGGTTCAACTTGCCAAACCAAAACATTTTGGGGGATGGGGACTCAAGAATCTCTTCTTATTTAACCGAGCGTTAGCAACAAACTCACTGTGGAGAGTCTTGATGGGGGACGGGATATGGCATCGAGTGATCAAAGACAAATATATTCCCTATACCTTTGTGGCCACATGGCTTAGATCAAATCAGATATCCCAACCTTTGGCCTCCTAATTCTAGAAAAACTTGATGAAATCTTTGCCCCTTATCACACACTTCCTGAGTTGGCAGCCTGGTAATGGTTCTTCAGTTCTCATTGGATTGGAAAAAATCTTAGGCTTGGGTAACGCTTCTTTACTTTATTTGGAGCTTCTTTTGGTGTAAAAAAATCATCACTTTCGTTATTTATATCAAGCAAAGGCTTAGACTTCTTGGGGGTTTGTTATCGATCAGTGGAGATCTAGTGAGGATCTGTGACTCACCGAAATCTTAGCTTTGGAATGGAAAAATTATGTAATATTCCAGATATAAAAAGTATGCAGAACATAAATAAAATGCTAGAAATGGCAGATGAACAACAATATAACCAGAATAACACCACAATAATACTGAAATGATAACAGAATAACACCAGAAAGAGCACTTCGATTACTGAGAGCAATGTTCACGGGCCTCTTCGAGGGGGAAACCTCCAGTCAAGTAGAGATCTATTACAATAATATCCAAGCTAGGGTTCTCATACCCTCGACTCCTATTTATACTAAATATTGCTATCAAGAGAACCATCTAGAGAAAGTTCCTTCTAGAAGCAAAAGCTTCTATTAGGTCTTCTTACATTCAACTTATTCTACCTTATTGCAAGTCCTTATTAATATTGACCTTTATTACATCAGAATACATTGTTCTACCTATGCAAGGGGTTAGGTCCCTAACATGTCCTCCCCCTTAAAAACAACCTTGTACTCAAGGCTTGAGATGTGGAAATTGTTGCAGAATGGTAGTTGGTTCCCAAGTGGCATATGCTGGAGTTGTATCTTTCCACTGGACTAACACTTCCTTGATGGTTTGCTGATGCATGCGAAGCTCACGCTAGTCCAAAACTGCTTTTGGTTGTAGCCAAATGGAGCCTTCTTTGTCCAACTCGGGAAAGTTGGTTTGCGTTTGGCACTTAGTTCCAATCACCTTCTTCAAGCATAAAACATGAAAAACAGGATGTAGCTTAGAATGATTGGGAAAAGCTAACTGATAGGCCACCTATCCCACACACTTGAGAACTGTATAAGGACCATAAAATTTGGGTGCCAACTTTTGACAATGATTGAACTTGAGGGAATTTTGCTTGTAAGGTTCCAGTCGAAGAAACACTTGATCCCCTTCTGCAAATTGACGTTCAGAGTGACCTTGATCTACTTGTTGCTTCATGCGATTCTGAGCCATGACCAAATTCTCTTTGAGGGTACGAAGAATATTCTCTCGAACTATAAGCGTTTGGTCAACCGCTTGGACCTTCGAGACACCTCGTAAATATGAGAGAACTGAAGGTGGCTTTTGTCCATAGACCGCTTCAAAAGGAGTCATGCATGTAGCTGTATGGTATGAAGTGTTGTACCACCATTCAGCTAGGGGTAACCATTGATCCCACTGATTTGGCTTTTCTGATGCAAAAAACCTCAAATATGTTTCATAACACTTGTTGACAACTTCAGTTTGACCATCCGTTTGGGGATGATAAGTTGTGCTGAGATGCAATTGGGTGCGTTGTAGCTTGAATAGTTCTTGCCAAAAATTGCTAGTGAAAGTGGGGTTGCGATCAGAAACAATAGAATGCGAAGCTTGAAGACCTAATCCATGAAAAGTTGAGCAACTGTGGATGCTGTAAATGGGTGTTGAAGAGTACAGAAATGAGCATACGTGGAAAGACGATCAACTACCACCATGATGATTGATTTATTACCCGATTTAGGTAAGCCTGTAATAAAATCCATAGAGATATCCCTCCAAATAGCAGGTGGACTCAGAAGCAGTTGCAGTGTGCCAAGAGATTTGACTATTTCTCCCTTGTTGCATTAACACACATCATATTCAGCCACAAAATTACGAAACCTCTTGTTTCATACTATCCCAGAAAGAAGAACGTTTGACCCTATCATAAGTTTCGGTAAATCCGGAGTGCCCAGCTGTGGGTGTGGCATGAAGCTCATAAAGCACCGTGGATTTAAGTTTTGACTGTTTACTTAAATACAAACGACCTTTGTATCGAAGCTCATCATGGAGCCATGAGTACCCTGGGAAAACTGGAGAATTGGGCTGCAATTGTTGTATCAGATGCGAACTTTTGGGATCTTGTAGCCATTCCTGGAAAACGGCTTGGAGCCAATATGGTACAATGAAGGAGAGAAAAAAGGAGCCTTCATCTTTATATTTTTGGGAAAGTGCATCGACCACCACATTGTCTTTGCCTTTCTTGTAAATTATCTCATAATCATATCCAAATAGCTTAGTCACCCATTTTTGTTGCTTTGGTGAGGAAATGCATTGTCTTATCTATTGGAAGCATTTGGGATTGGCTAAGTTGGTTTTGGCTTGGGATTGTTAGCTTGGTTAGAGTGGCTTTGAGATTTCCTTTGTCAAGATAGATTGTGAATATTATCAGATCAGTGCTCTTAGAATTCTTGGAGTGAAAGTGTGTGGGGAACGAAGGACAGTTGGAAGGGATCTTACGACATCAAGGCGATGGTTGTTCATCATTGTATGAGCGTTGGAACGTAGCTAGGATGACGATGGCGAGAAGAAGGGACGTTTAAACGGTATGTCACTTGTCCCTCTTTAGTTAGTAAATTCAATATCTAAAACTTAAGGAAAGCGTCATATTCTGGTGTGTTTTATTCTAGATCTAGGTGGATCTAGGGAGATCAGTTAGTGTCTTCACCTACTGATTTATCCGATAACAGCCACTCAATTCATCCAAGAGGTCATCAATGACAGGAATGGAAAATTTGTCTTTAATGGTGAGTTTGTTGAGGGCGCAGAAGTCAGGACACATGCTCCAAGAACCTTCTTTCTTCAGGACCATCACCACAGGAGAAGAGTAGGGGCTCGTACTATGGTGGATAACACCTACGTTAAGCAGTTCTTGAACCATTTTCTCAATTTCATTTTTTTGGGAAAAGGGGTGACGATAGGGACAAATATTGGGAGGGAGGCTTTTTGGTATAAGGGGAATGGAATGATCATGAACACCACAAGAAGGCGGGAATCCCTGGGGAGTGGAAAAGACCACTTGATGTTTAGAGAGGATGGATTGGAGGTCTTGTGGCACAGAGGGTGTCTCAGTTGCCTATATGGCATGGAGTTGGGGAATAACTCCAGAATGACCTTTTTTGAGCATATTTTTCATGCGATGGGAACTAATGATCTTTGGTGAACCGGTGGTGATGCCTTGGAACTTATATTTTTGGCCCTCCTGGTTGAATTGCATGGTTAATTCCTTGAAATCTATGAGAATGGGACCCAAAGTCCTTAGCCAATCTTCACCCAACACAATGTCACAACCGCCCATGTCGATAGAAAACATATGAGATTTCAGGTGGTAGTCACCAATTTGGAGACACACAATTTCACAACGCCCTCCACATTTCATGGAGCCGCCATTGACAATCATGATTTGGAAATTATTAACTGCATGGATATAACAATGAGTTTTTTGGGCAATGCGACGATGAATAAAATTATGGGTGTTGCCACTATCAACCAGAATGATGACCTTCTTATGCTTGATGTAACCAATTAGCTTGAGGGTTTGGGGAGGAGAGAAACCAATGAGAGCATTTAGGGAAATGACTGGTTCTAATTCGGGAGGGTTTGAGGGAGGGGTTATGTTCGTGGTTTCGGGTGACTCAGATACAAGGGGAGTTTCAACATCCTCTTCCGAAACATCCTCCGAGATGGCCATAAAAAGATTTTGTTCCTTACACTTGTGGCCCAAAAAATATTTGTCATTACAATTATAACAAAGGCCTTTGAGTTGGCGTTCATCCATTTCATCCCTGGTCAATTTTTGGATCTTTAGTGGAGCAGAGGGAGTAGTGGGATTTATTGGTTTAGTGTGAAAAATAAAGGAGGGTTTCTGGTTTTGAGAAGATACAACCTGTTGTGCTTATTTATCTCTTTTAGTAGCCTCCACCCAAATCTGAGGTCGAGCCATGAGGACATGGGCACGAATCTCATCCTTGAGGCCACTGATAAAACATTCTCGGAAGAATGCATCAGACATGCCCTTTGTCCGAAAATCCAGGCACTCAAAAGCAACTATAAAGTCTTCCACTGTTCTGGATTGTTTCAACTTTGTCAAATGTCCTAAATGGTTGGTGATAGTGTCAAAGCATTCATAAATATTTGCCACAAAGTGTGTCCAAGCAATATACCCTTGACGGGAAGTTTTTCTCCATTCCCACCATTGCCAACGTTCTTGATCTAGATGGAGAACACCATACTGGAGTTTGGCCAAGTCATTTGTAATTCCGTATAAAGAGAAATAATGTTCCATTTGGGTTACCCATCCAGTGGGGTTCGAGCCATCAAATTTGGTCACATCCACCCGCGGAAGGCGTAGGTCACGTTGAAAGTGATGGGGCTAAAAATTATGGGAATGAGAGGAAGTTTCAGCTTTGGTATGTGGAGGTGGGTCAGATAAAGGGTTATCTGCAGGGATATGCAGCTTGGTGCAGATCATCGAAACGACAGATTCAAGCTGGGTAGTCATGTCTTGTTTGAGTTCCTCAATTGAGGCGGCGATGGAGGAATGCATGGTTGTATTGATGGCGACAACATTGGCAATGAGCTATTTCACTTCTTATTGTGTCTCCGTGAAATTATATTGCAAGGTATTGAACCGAGCTTCCAAGTCTTGGATATGGGTATGGACCATGATGACGAGGGAACTAAAATGGGGCGGGTGGGGTCAAAAAATTTGTTGAAAAATGATATGTATGAATGTGATAAGGGAAAAGAGATAAAGCCAATGGAATAGGTCTCAAATAATGGTGCAAAAATTTCCAGACTTATACTCCGGTCTGAAGAATACTGCAGTGATGAAATGCCCAGATTCTTAACCAGGAAAAAATGTGTAGTGATTTGGCAACCCGAACACAGTTGCACAGCGATAGATCTTGTCTGTTTAAAAAAAAAAATTGTTTCCGTCCCCAAGGGTTAGGTATTCAAGGGTTCTATAGACAAGGGTTTTCCTTGTGTTATATCTCTCTGATATACGTGCGAGGTCCAACAGTAGTACTCAGCCCAATATCTTAGGGCACTAACTAAGGAGGCTAGACCGTGCCCTTAGTCGTACTACCCGACTACCCAGGTACTAGAGAGTATCTTCTCGAGTGTTATTCTCGGTGGAACTATAGCAGTCAGGCGGCCAATCGATTTATCTAAAGAGGGCTTAAGGAAATATAGGCCGATCCGTACACAGGTGTTGTCTGATGCGCTACCACTCAAAGGGGTACCAACAAGGGTGGCCAACATATGTGCACTTAAGAACCACTTGTATTTCCTGCGTGTATGAATCCCTCAACCATGGTTTTATGCGTGTAAAGACAAATCTCTGTGGCTTAAAGATGTCAGAATAAATCTCTACCCTGAAATAAATTTAGCCCACAATTTTCTGCCAAGGAAAGTGCTCTGATACCACTTGTAATATTCTAGATATAAAAAGTATGCAAAACAAAAATAAAATGCTAGAAATGGTAGATGAACAAGAATATAACCAAAATAACACCATAATAATACTGAAATGATAACAGAATAACACCAGAAAGAGCACTTCAATTATTGAGAGCACGAGCCTCTTCTAGGGGGCAACCTCCAGTTGAGCAGAGCTCTATTACAAAAATATCCAAGCTAGGGTTCTCATACCCTCGACTCTTATTTATACTAAATATGTCTATCAAGAGAACCATCTAGAGGAAGACCCTTCTAGAAGTGGAAGCTTCTATTAGGTCTTCTTACATTCGACTTATTCTACCTTATTGCAAGGCCTTATTAATATTGACCTTTATTACATTGGAAAACATTGTTCTACCTACGTAAGGGGTTAGGTCCCTAACAAATTATATCAGGGCACTTAACACTTCGGGAGTCCAGCTGTGTGACACCCTATTTCCCCTAGTCTATAAATATAACTATAAATGGACAAAAGACTATGGTAGACTTTATATGTGTGAATAATGATTCGATGGACCTTTGTTTGAAAGGTAAACGAATGTGAGCCTAATTATTTACTAAGAAAATGGAAAAGTGTTGCATGACTAATGGAAGGGGGGTGTACTTAGAAAGACCACAAATTCTATATGTAGAGAGGGTGAAGGGGACTGAGAATGGTTGCATTAACCTTCACCAAACCAGTTCTTACTGGATTTAATTGCTCAGGACCAAAACCGTCCTCTGACCCAGAAATGAATTACAGTCAGGCTGGTGGGTGGGAAGACCTGCTCAAGAGTCAATGAGGGATGGGGTGTGTAAGCACTCATCCGTAAGGCTTCTAGACTTGATCACTGACTGGGAATTCATGCCACATGTAACCCCACTGAAAGAGGCGAGAAGAGAAGGTGTGGTGGGGAGAGGGAGGAACATGCCTGCGAAGAGTGCAGAGATGGGAAGTGAATCTCGAAGATTCAAGGAACAATTGAAAAATTAAGTGTTCTAGACAAAGGAAATGGTAGAGAAGGTTATGATACAAGCTGATAAATGAGGCTAGTCCTCCTTGCTTGGTATCGTGTAAACCATTGCCAGGATCCTGCGAGAGGAGGAGAGTAACCTCTGTCCCTATTGTGGCTGAGCGAGAAGAAAAGGTTATGTTGCAGAGCATCGTGGTCTATCTCAGGGGTGGCTAGAGGTAAATTTTTTTGGAGTGACTGAGCCTACGGTTGGGTGGAAACGAGCACCCCTTCTAGTAGTCGCTTCACATTGTCTGATTCTAATAAGTCTTTTCTCGGCCTTAATTATTGAGTTAAAATGATAAATGATTTCTTGGTTATATATATATATATATATATGAACATATCTGTGTGAAATGGCTATGATATGTGTATGCTTCCATCTCCTTGGAAACTCATATTTCCCACTGATAAACTGTATGCCCAGCTTCACTCCGGAGGGCTTCCTGGGAATAATTCATAAAATGGTTGAGATAGAAAATGTTGTGTAGACCTTGAACCACCCGTCTGAAGATAATACTCTCCCATGACTCCGTGCCATCTGAAATTCCAGACCCAAGTCCCTAACCCGTTCGGGGTGAGAACTCAGGAAAATAGTGATAGGAAAATACTGAAAGGGAAAGGTTTTCCTTGTCCGAAGGACGGACGGACGAGAGCCATCTGGAAGGAGCCAAGGGCTATCATGGCCGTTGGCTATGGGAAATAGTGCGGGAGTTAACCCCTCTATCCCCTCAGATCCGCGAGTTTGAAGTTCGCGCACAGGGAGAGGAAAAATCTCGTTCGTTGGATCTATGCACGGAGGACCATAGCTGTGAGATATAGAGGAAAGTGCACGAGGTCTAACCCTTTGAAAGTGCACAGGAGAGTGGAATTTTGTGAAGCCCCGAAGTTTCGAAGTTAATCGTAACCGTTCATCGGAAGGGGACACGTGGCAAGGGTTCAACATTTTGCTGACTCGCAGGAGAGAAAGGTCAAAGGAGAGAATCTTGAGAACTTGCGAGGCCCGAGTTCACAATTTGATAGTGGTTGTCAGACCAGGAGGAGCGCGATCCGTCGATCTGGTGCTCTGAAATATCAGTATTTCGGCATATCGGGAGAAGGGAGGTGAATCACATCAAGAGTTCCGATATGTGAAATCTCAACGTGATATGGACCGTCAGATCGTGGAAGAATCGGGACCGTTGATCTATGGCGAGGAGATATCAACATTTTGGATATCGGGAGAAGGGAGGTGAGTGACCCTCAAACTTCACGAAACGCGAAGTCTTGATAAGTGCCTAAGGTTGAATCCCAAGTCACAGCCGGTGGTCATATGAAGGAGGAGCTAGCAAGCGTTAGGCCCCTGTCGAGAGATCGGAGATCGGGAGATTTGAGGTGACTCACACGCAAGGACCCAATGTGCGATTTCACGACGCGCCTTTTGTTGGGCTTGTGGTCACGGGTAGTAGTCACATGGAGGGGGCTTGTACCTAGTGCTTGTTCTCGCGGGAGAATAAAAGACAAAAATTTAGAGGCTTTACACTATAGTAGCTCCTTCATAAGGGTGGGTGTGTTACAAATTGGTATCAGAGCATGGTTACAACACTTGGCTTGTTTGGGCTCATGGATGAGTTGCGTAAAGACCACATTAAGGGGTTTAAAGGGCGATATCCTACCTTAATCCCTTCCTAAAAAGTATGGTTAAGCCCTTAGTATAGAAAATAATGGCAGCTTACTGTTGTGTGTGTATGTAATTAAGAAATGTGAATTATGTGTTGATTATGAACTAACATAATGTTAGCTAACAAAAATTGTTTTGTCTACACTCAAGCGGTTGATCAACCGCGGGAAACTGCAATCATATAGAATGGTCACATGCCACGAAGTGGGGGATGGATCCCATAATAGAGACAAAGAGTCTGACGAGAGGGGGGCGATAGAGACCCCTCTAGACTTGGATGAGACTGTGAGGAGTCTCATGGCTGAGTTACAGAGTTGCAAGGCTGAAAACGAGAGATTGATAAAAGAGAAAGAGAAGCAAGTAAAAATTGATGTAGTCTTGCTGCAGATTTTATCCGAGATACAAAGACAACTGCAACATGGAACTGACACCGGTCATGTGGATTGACGACAGACAAAGAGGAGTTGAAGTCCACTTGAGGTATGGAGACATGGCCATTTAAGTGGTCGCATTGGGAGGAGTACCTCGAGAAAGGTCCAACCTGGAGACAGGGGACAAGAGTCAGACAAATCCTATGGAAAGGGAACTGATGAATCGGAGGGATCTTAAAGTAGTAGAATCAGTTCACATTCTCAAAGAAAACAGAAGAAACGAAAGCATTCCAAAAGTCATAATCTCGAAGAATTTAGGAAGGCCAAATCAGCCTCTTTCGATGGTGAGATTAAGAAAGGAGAGGAGGCGGAGGCCTGGCTACTTGAACTAAAGAAATATTTCAGAGTCCATGACTTCTCTGAAAACTTGAAGGCCCGAGTAGCCACTTTCAACCTGAATGGAAAGGCTTCCATTTGGTGGGAAGACCTTAGGAATGTGAAAAGGATTCATGAAGAGGACCTATCTTGGGAATGGTTTGAGAAATACTTCAGGAAGAAGTATCTGTCGAAAAAATATTTCGACGAGAAGACTAAAGAGTTCTATGAACTCAAGCTGGGAAACTCACCATAGAGGAATATGTCAACAGATTCCTTGAGTTGCTGAGGTATGTACCCTACATAAAAATGGAAAAGGAAAAGGTGTAGCGATTTATTAGTGGGCTACCTAAGGACTATAAGAACATGATTGAGTTTGACGAGCCAAAGACCCTAGAAGACACTATCTGAAAGGAAAGATATTGTTATGAACATCTTGAGCTTCAGACAGAGCCTCACGAAGGCTGGAAGCAGAAGAATAGTTCGGGGTTCTAGAAAAAGGGTTTTAGACCCCCAAGATTTAAAAAATATAAGAAGAATTCAAGGATGAGCTTTCCTGCTCGAAGTGTACACCATCAAAATTTCCCCTCCCAGAGAGGAAATAAACCTTGTGGATCAACCCCAGGAAGGAGTGATAACCCAAAAAAAAACCCTTGAAATGTTGGGAATGTGGAGAAGAACATCTACTGAGGGAATGTCTGCACAGACAACATAACAGTAGGAGAATTTACAACGTCCAAGAAGCTACCATCATCAATGACATGGCCAGGAGTATGCCACGAATTTATGTAGCCGTGGATAATAAACAAGCCGACCACCAAGCTTCAGTGGTGGAGATGGAAGGTATGATCGCCAACCATCTAGTATCTATTTTAATTGACCTTGGTTCAAATTTGAGTTATGTGGCCCCTCAGGTTGTTGATAAGTGAAAATTACAACCACATAAACATGCTAAGGCATGGTTGGTACAGTTAGCCACTAGCACCAAAAGAAAAATAGCGGAGGTCATACCAATTACTTGCCAATTCACTATGGATGGATTTCCTACCCAAGCTAACCTTAACATACTTCCCCTAGGATCATATGACCTATTGATTGGTATGGACTAGATAGCTGCATATAAAACTAAGATGGATTGTTAACACAAAACCTTAGAATGTGTAAATGAAGAAGGGAGAAAGATAACCCTCCAAGAGATTCAGAAGCCAGTCTCACTGAGACAAATATCAACCCTTCAAATGAAAAAGTATTGCAGAAAGGGATCTCATCTATATGAAATAGAGGTGTTGGAATATGCTGAGGATGACAGACCAAGCCTAGAAGACCACCCCATACTAAGAGAGTATAGAGATGTGTTTCCAAAAGAGGTATCGAGTCTACCTCCGAGAAGGGACATTGACTTCTCAATAGAACTTTCACTTGGAGTGGTACCAGTATCTAGGACCCCCTATAGGATGAGTACACCCGAGCTAGTTGAACTCAAACTACAACTAAAGGAAATGATGCACAAAGGCTACATCCGACCTAGCATGTCTCCATGGGGAGCACTAGTCATATTTGTGAAGAAGAAAGATGGTAGATTTTGACTGTGCATAGATTATAGACAACTCAATAAGGTAACCATAAAGAACAAATACCCCTTACCCAAAATTGATGACTTGTTCGATCAATTGGGGGGTGCTACCATTTTCTCAAAGATTGACTTGAGATCTGGATACCATCAAGTCTGAATCAAGGATGAAGACATCCATAAAACCACCTTCAGGACAAGATATGGTCACTACGAATTTGTGGTAGTACCATTTGGATTAACCATTTCCCCTGCCACCTTTATGTGCTTGATGAACAATGTACTCAGCCAATTCCTAGACAAGTTTGTATTGGTTTTTATTGATGATATCTTAATCTAATCCAAGAATAAAGAGGAACATGAGGAACATATTAGACTTGTACTTCAAGTGCTAAGAGAGCATTAGCTCTACACCAAATTTAGCAAGTGTGACTTTTTCCATAAGCAAATACATTACTTGGGCCATGTCATATCTGAAGAAGGGGTAGCAGTAGACCCTGACAAGATCATATCCATCATGGAATGGCCTACCCCAAAGGATGTTTCAGATATCAGATCCTTTATGGGTTTAGCAGGATACTATCGGAGGTTTATAAAAGGGTTCTCCAAAATTGGTTTTCCAATCACTTCCCTCCAGAGGAAGGGGGTTAAATTCATTTGGACACTGGAATGTGAAGGAATATTTCAGTCACTAAAACACCTCCTGACCCATGCGCCCGTGCTGAAGATCGTTGATATCGATAAGGACTTCGTCGTGTGCACCGATGCCTGCAAGGAAGGACTCAGAGGAGTCCTTATGCAAGAAGGAAGTGTAGTTTTCTATGAATCTCAAAAATTGAATGAACATGAAGTCAACTATATGACCCATGATCTGGAGTTGTCCGCCATAGAAAGTGGGAAGATTACCTGCCACTGGTGGAATTTGCCTACAACAACGGCTACCAAGAATCATTAAAGATGAGTCCTTTTGAAGTCCTCTATGCTAGGTCGTGCAACACTCCAGTCAATTGGAGTAATCTCGTCAACATAATTATGATTGGACCCAACATGTTGAAAGAAATGGAACAACAAGTGATTCATATAAAGCAAAATCTGAAAATCGCTCATAATATAGAGAAACGTTATGCCGACAGAAAGAGAACCCCTAGAGAATTCAAGACGGGAGACCATGTCTATCTTAGAGTTAGGCCCATAAAGAGTTCCCTAAGGATGGGATCTTGTGCCAAGTTGGCACCTCAGTTTTGTGGACCTTTTGAAGTTCTATATACAGTGGGACCTGTAGCCTATAGGCTATCACTTCCTCCCACAGTAAAAGCACATAATGTTTTCCATGTTTAATTGCTGAAGAAATATGTACATGATTCTAATCATATAATTGACTGGTCTGTGATCCAAGTGGACCCAGAGGGAGAATTCCTACCAGAACCTCAATTCATACTAGACAGGAAAGAAACCCCACTCAGGAGCCAAAACATTGCACAGGTCAAGGTGCAGTGGAAACACTTTGGCCCAGATGAGGCCACATGGGAAATGGAGGATACCATGAGACAGACATACCCATTTTTGTTCACTCTTGTGCATACATGACATATGGGATAGCTCAGTAAATCATGATGGGATGCTTTCTTTTAGGTTTGAATCAACAAATAGAAATGTTGCAAACTGACTTGAAGCTGAACTATCAACATTGCCACTTCCTTCCCAGTGCATCTTCAATCCTAGATCACTTTTCAGACTATAAAATGCACCAGCTCCTTCACCAACATAATAGTTCCACCCCCTGTCTTCTGGACCATCACTGCCCACTGCTTTCTCAAATTTATAATAGCAGGTTACCACATATTGAAACTGAAACATGGTCTCCCACATGAGATCTAAAACAAATCTCATTTTCTCCAAAATACAACTAAGCAAACAAAAGACATGCACATCATACTGGGAATAACCT